>JAMLFT010002734.1:0-24305 GCA_026544285.1 Pachyrhizus erosus | reverse complement strand
TATAAATATATTATATTTACTAAATTTAATAGATTTAATTATTAATATTATATAAGACCACATTTATTGCACTTAACATTTACTTAATATTTTTTCTCAAGTCAATAAATATAAATATAAATTTGAATGATAGTCAACTGGATGTTAGGTTGGTGGCATTTAATATATTGATTATATTACATTTATTAAATCTTATAAATGTATTACATTTATTAAATTTAATAATTAATATTATATACGGAAATATTATAAATATAGAGAGAGACTGCATTTATGGCGCTGAATACTTCGCTGATATTTATTTTTCAAGTCTATAACTATAGATATAAATTTGAATGATAGTCAACTGAATGCTAGGCTGGTGGCCATTACATTTAATATGATTGATTATATTGCTATTTGTGTTGCGTAGCAAATATATATATATATATATATATAGTTTCAAAGACTTTATAAAATTTATAATTAATTTTATTTTACACTGTAAATTAATAAAAAAATTAATTATTTAAGACAATTATTATAAAATCATTTTTTTTTTACCGTTATGTAATTGAACAATAATAATATAATAAAGTTTCACAGGATCATGATAAATAAATTATGATTAAATTGTATTATGGTGATCAGAAAATGGGGTTGCCAACCTTGCAGACACGGAATTGAACATTTGCACATAGAATTTATTTAATTTCAACACTGTTTACTTTTATTTAACTTCATTCCTGGCATCAAATTTTTATGCATCAACTTGGTTTCACTTCAACCAACTAATTCACCATTTTTCAATTCTCTGCCTCTCATTGTGACTGAGTGATAATATAATAATAATGGAAACAGTTTTAGTTTCAGGAGATGAGTTGTGGAAGGCTCACGTGTCAATGGTGATGGTGCAGCTATTCAGCGGAGGCTATCACGTGATCTCCAAATTGGCCCTTGACTTTGGGGTCAACCAAATTGTCTTCTGCGTCTTTCGTGATCTCATTGCCCTCCTCATTCTCGCTCCCCTCGCTTATATTCGTGAAAGGTACTTCTCTTTCTCACACACTTTTCTTTTTTGTTCTTTTACTTTTTACAGTTAGTTATAGTTGGATGCAACTGAAACATATGGTAGACCATAGTAGAATAAAGACATGTTGTTTGTTTGTTGTTTGTTGTTGGAAATGTTGCATTAGGGTTGAAAATATTGCAGCACGCATTCAAATGCATATCTAATAGACCAATGAGAAATAAGAGTGAAGAAGATCCTTCTATTACATTAGATACTCAAAAGTACGCAAAGAGTAAATAACTTATTTCATTTCTAAAATTATGATTTTGTTATTTCAAAATCAATGAATTTTTTTAAAAAATTTAAACATGTAATTTGTCATCCATTTTAATATAAAGTTACAAGTAATGTGTAACTTAAAGTATAATATTAACCTATTTTTAAGAATTATAATAATAGTGAATATTACAATTAGAAACTTATATAGTAGGTAAATTATAATTTAATGGGTTGGGTTATGTGAGTTGGTGAGTTTAATTATACAACTCAATCCAATCTATTTAGATTCATTATGTGAGTTAGTGGGTTAAATCGACTAATATGTTAGATTTAACCTATTTGACATCCTTACTTTTAATGTTATAGACATTATTTTTTAATGTTTATAATAGTTTGAATTATTTGTTTGAGTTATTTTTTTATAACTTTTGTTTTGTTTTCTCTTGTAAAAAATTAATTATATATTATATTTAATAAATTATAATAATTAATATTATAAAAAAATATATATTTATGTATGAATTTTATCAATACTGTCACATTAACATATTTTTTAAGTGTAGTTTTAGAGAGAAAAAGAGAAAGAGAGAGAACTATAGTAAATGAACTTGTTAAGTTAATTATTGATAAAAATTATATTAATAAGCTTGTTCATGTTTTCATTTTTTTATGTGTAGTAAATATATATTATTTTTAGTTGATAGTTAAATGTCTTATGTTTTAATTTTAATAATTTATAAATTTGATAGATATGTATTGTGACTATAAATATTTTTATGTTTTCAACTGTAAAAAAAATATTATTATCTTTAAATAATGTTATCAATATTAGGAAAAAAAGAGATATTTTGTGTCTCTTTGTATTAAAAAAAAAATAAAGATAATAAAGGTTATAATGTTATTGAATAGTCTATGAATGTAGTTATAAGGATAAAATAATTATTTATGGGTGTAACTATAGGATAAAAATAGACAAAAAATGTGTACACCAAAATTTTATATTTCCTTTATATATAGTTATGGATTATTAGTAGAAAAACATTTACTAGTTTTAGATAATTACTAATGAATTTAATTAAAATACATTGATAATATAAAATTATTTTATATTGTTATCTAAATATAAGTGAATTAATTTTATAATAATAACTTTAAAAATTATACTAAAGATAATTTCTAATTAATTAACATGAAAGTTTATGCTAAAAATATATAATTTTTTTATTACTAATTTTTAATAGTCTTACCATGCAATTCCCTCTCGTGTGATATTGGGTTTTTCTCCACCTATCTTTTATGGTTTTTGGTGACATTTCTAACATTGGGTCAAAACCGCATACCAATTGCCATCATCATGTTCTAAAGAGAACAACTTCTCCTAGCCATCTTCAACCTGGCTACACAAGCCACAATAACAACAAAAGTTTTCCAAATTTTCATATTGAAAAGTACCTCTTTAGCATCTTTTTAGGACTTTTTTTTTTTTTAATTATTTTCATCCTTTTCAAGGGCTTTTGGACATCTATGAGCACTCAAATTCTCATATAGGATCTCCATAGGTTGAAATTATTCTTCTCATCATAATCAAGAAATTCTTCTAAATAATTAGTTATATTTCGACCCATTACATTTAACATGAAACTATTAGTAGATGTTTGTCAAAGGACCAAGGATCACCTTTTAAAACTCTTTGAAGATCTACAAACAGAAAAAGTTCATTGTCAACTTCCTTAATAGAGACTCCATGCATTAGATGTCAAACTTGAACCATAGACTCCTTCATCATGTAAACATGAATAGTTCTCTTCGTGAGAAATTTTCCTACCAAACACAATGATAGATTAGGCCCCTTTAACTTATTCTCCATTGATAGGTACCATCAAATCCTCCTCCTATTCAAGGATCAACTTCTTAATATCGTTGCTTCATGAAATTCTAACAAAGACTCATAAAAAATATATACTCGTGTAAGAAGAAATTTCTTCCAAAAAAGATGTAAACAATCACAAGGAAAAAAAACCTCTCTCGTTAGAAAAAAAACACTCATTCAACTACAATACTATAATGCATTTACTAGTTTAAATAAGTATATAATTATTAATGAATTTAATTAGAATATAATGATAATTAATATTCTAATAAATTTAATTATCTTTCGACTTTTATAGTGTATTTGTTTCAAGTCATACAAAATTGATTTTAGGAATATTAGCTTGAGAATGTGACATTTATTCTAGAAATCTATATTACACATGTTTTTTTTTTTTTTTATGTACAAGTGTGAGAATCTTTTATTCCTTTTTGAATAAAAGTTATTTTCTAATATATCTTTCTATTTTTTCCTTATACTAATTGTTTTTTTAAAATTTTATTTTTAATTAAAATAAATTTAAAAATATTTCATGAAACAATAAATAGTTACGAGACATTTTTTTTTATGGGAATCATTTTCCTACTAATAGTAATTTTAGAAATATCATTCTAGAAAATGTAATTTAACCCATGAAGAAAACATCCCTCAATATAAAAATCTTCACCCAACAAAATAAAAATCTTCTTTAAAATGATTATTATACAAATCAATAAATTTATTATATATAGCATTTTGTTATTAACTCATTAAAAAGAATAAAAAGGATTTTTACTTAGATGATCAATTAAAATTATTTTATACTATTAATACATGATTATTAAACTAATTAAATAATAATATTGTATAATGGTTATTTAGAGATAAATTATCTTTATTAAATTGTAGGTTAAAATATAATTTTATCCTTCTATTTTACTCAATTTATATTTTTAATCTTCTTATACAAAATAAAAATATTTGGTCCATTATTTTTCAAAATCAAAAATTTTAAAATTCAAGAATTTTGGTTCAATCATTAATTTCTAAACCATTGATCATTAATAAAAAAATGTTGATTGATTTTCGCTCGTGTGAGACCATAATGCTAGATTTTTTAAATTAAATTCTTATGTGATTTAAAGAATTTTTTAATAATTAATAATTTTTAATAAATTTTTATTAAATTAAATACTCCACTAATCAAATTAATAATTAAAAAATTAATATTAAAGTGTTAGGCCAATAATTTAGCAATTAACGTATTTTCACAATCAACACTTGAAAATTGATGCTTAAATTAAAATTATTAATTTAAAAAAAGTAAAAATATCTTTATTTTTAAAATAAATTATGTTTTAGATTTTTAAAATTAAAAATATTTGAATTTGATATCTTTAAAATTTTTGTATTATTTTTTATTTTAAATGCCATCTAACTCATTTTTACTTTTATATAAAATATTATCTAAAACACATTAGAGATAAAAAAATAACATTTTAATTTTAGAAAAATAAAAAAAAATATTTTAAAATTAAAAAAATATAATTTTTTTTAAAAAGAATGAAATTTACATATTTCTAGATTTAGAGAAATATAAAATATAATATATATTTTTTTATAAAGGACCAAAATTTTGAATAAAATAAAATAAGAGATTTATATTATATTTTAACTAGAAATGCATTTTGATGATCGGAAAATTGATTTAGAAAGGAATAACAAGTTAATACCTGAGAGAAATGGAGTTGGAAGACTTGGACTGGGAGGCACGGAACTGCATAGAGATTGGAGCTGTGTTTCCGCCAGCCTCAGAGCTGCCATCATCGTTTTCTTCAACTCCCTCCCTCCCTTTGTAGATATATATATAGAGAGAACGGTTTGTAATTAACCTAATCGAAGATTAATAATGGCATCAGTGTCAGGGACAGGGACAGGGACACTTTCAGGGTCAGGGGGTGATATTTGGAAGGCCCACATTGCCATGGCAATGGTGCAGCTATTCAACGGAGGCTATCACGTCATCACCAAAGTTGCCCTCAATGTTGGGGTCAACCAAATCGTCTTCTGCGTCTTCCGCGATCTCATTGCCCTTGCCATTCTCGCTCCCCTCGCTTATATCCGCGAAAAGTACCTTCTTTTTCACACACTTTTCCTAAAACATTCTCTATTATTTATTAAAATTCATTAAAAACTATACAATTACGAGTAAAGCTCATTCAATAAGTGATATGACTCACAAAATTTTATGATTTTCGATCAATTTCAGCTAATAATAAATATTGTCTTGCTTGTTTTTCTCTTTGCTTAAAAGTATTTAACCTTTTCGCCCTCCCAAATGTCTGTTATTGGCGTGGAGTGATGGAGAGCATTTAAACTATGTTTTTCTGAACATTGGTGTCTGTGTTTGTTGGGTGTGACTAATGGGATGAAATTATACAGTTATGTTTGCCTAATAATATCTAGACTTTTTTTCCATTTAGAGTTATAGTTTATAGTATGTTCCAATAATAATTAACTAATTATGGAATGGCTTATCTTGATTGAGGTTTATTAGTTGTCATCTCAAGTTTGGTTCTGCAAATGTTCATACTTATGGTTAATTGTTGCCTAGATGGCTGCTGATTTTGGTGCTGGCAGCATGCATTATACTTTCTTTGCTCATTTAACTCTGCTATACTGATATATATTCAATCTTTAGAAATGAAGTTTCAATATATTCAAGCATTATCCTAATCATGTCCTGTTTGTAGGCATATGCGGCCACCTTTAACCAAACGCTTTGTGATGTCGTTCTTCTTTCTTGGATTGACTGGGTGAGGTTCTGGATATAGTGATGTATTTCCTGTTTGTGTTATGTTTGAACTATAAGGTTTTATTGATGCAATGTTATTTTTTATTCTTTATTCATGCTCAGGATATTTGGCAACCATCTTTTGTTTCTTATTGGCTTAAGCTATACTAATCCAACTTATGCTGCTGCGATTCAGCCAGCCACTCCGGTCTTTACTTTTCTGTTGGCTGTAATGATGGGGTCAGTTTCTCTTGTTTCAATTTCTACATATGTATGTGTTTTGCTAATTTATCTTTTTTCTGGAACACACAACTCCACACTATTGTTGTGCAGAATTAAATTATGATACACCAGGACATAGAGTAATGTGCCCCTTGATAAATTTATTCATGCAGTACAGAAAGAGTGAACTTGCTGAGATATGAAGGTCTGGCCAAGGTTGGAGGAACTTTTTCATGTGTTTTAGGTGCTGTACTGATGGTTTTATATCGTGGCCCGGCATTGATAGGATATTCAGAAACGGACTTTGTATCACACAGTGAAATAAGTGCCAAAGGTCAACCAGAGCCTTCTGGATGGTTAATTGGCAGTTTACTGGATCTCGGATTAGACCATTTTCATCTTGGGGTTTTGTGCTTCATAGGGAACTGCATGTGCATGGCTGCTTTTCTAGCTATTCAGGTTCTTATCTTTTTTATATTCTCCAAATGATTGTTGATTACATGCAGCATTAAGAAAAAAGTGGTAGTGATCACTATCATTTCTTATCTCTATTATTTGTTTGTTAAGCCCCAATTTCCTTGTATTATACACATGTGATGTAATGCTCTAATAGTCATAGTTTATGGAGTGGACCAGATGGTTTATCTGGAAAACCTGCAAACCAGCCTCCAAGCCATTTATATTTAGAGATTTGGTCCAATTTTTGCATCAACCAGGTCAAATTCTCTTGACTTGCTTCAACCTGCCTGACCTATTTTGATCTTGCAGCAACCTCAGACAGTTGTGGGGACTGCTGGGGAGAATTGATTCTTACCATTGAGAACTATGAAATGGTAAGGAAAGTTGATCTTGAATGAGAAGATCAAGTGTGGACAACAACTGAAATGGTGGAAAATGGAACAAAATAATAGTGCAATGTGATAAAATGGTGATGAAAAGAATAAATAAAAAACTAGGATAAAATACTGGAACAGTATGTTGCAAGCTAGAACCAACAGGACTAGATTCTACATAAATTAACTTAACAAGAAATGGGTATTTATTAATTCCAAGAATTAATAAAGGCAATACTGTGGAAGAACTCTTCTACTGCCACAGAGCCAGGTGCCTACAGAGTGCTATTGCGCTCCATTCATAACTAATGCAATATTTTCCTCGTGATACCCTTATTACCCCACACTGCCATATATTTGCTAACCGTAAACCACAAGTCAGAAAGAACCCTCTTACTTTCCTTCCCTCTTTGCTAACTCAGCATTCTGCATTTTCCTCCCCCTTATTCTTGTTAGATGATAACTTTCCAAACCTTGGTCCATGTGCCAACTGATGTAGAGCTGACCCTTTGGACCCAATGACTCATTTTGGGTCATAACACTGGCTCCTGCATCAAAATCAGCCCTGTCCCCTAGGATGATTGCAGATGGTGAATTCATCCTCCCAAATGGCCTAATCAGTAGATCTACCTTCCACTGAATCTATAGTTAACTAATAGTTCTCCACCTTCACTCACACTCCTGGAAGCTAAGACAACAACTAACATTAAGTATTAATGGCCATCCATGATTTGGGGTAGTTGCATCCCAATTCTGTAATTCTCAACAACCTTATTTAGCCAAGACACATGAAATACAAGATGTATCTTGAAAGTAGCATTAAATTGGAGCTTATGAGCCATTCCACCCAATGTTCTAGTTGTATTGTACAATATCACTTTTTGTGACTGTGTAGAGTCATGAAAAATTGAAAAGTGGTATTGTACCAATATTCTGCCCAATGTTACAACTGGATCTAAGTTTTGGGTTGATTAGCAGTAAAGCACCTCATGGCTTCTAAACATCCAATCACAACCTCCATTTGGTCATCAATTTCGGGTGGTAAGATCAATTCGTTTTAAGTTGGTTGAGTTCCCTGCAATTTGAACAGCTCCTTTCAAAAGTTGCTCACAAAAATAGGATCCCAAATCCTAATCACTTGTTATAGATGATTTCTATATTAACATGTATTAAATGTGCTTATCTAACACTTGTTATAGATTTCAATATCCCATGCAGCCTCACAATATCTTTTGCAAAATCTTCAGCAACCATTCTAGCTTTGTAAGGGTGCTTTATAGGGAGGAAATGACCTTATTCAAACAATTTGTCAACTATAAAGATAGCCTCATAACCTCTGGAATTGGGCAATCCAGTGATGAAATCCATTGACACCTCCCATGTTAACTTGGACATGTTCAATGGTTGTAAAAGACCACCTGGAGATACTGCCAAGTATTTATTCCTTCAACAAATGTTGCATTTCTTAACAAAATTCTGAACCATCATCTTTGTCCCAATTCAATATAAGTTGGCAGCAGTCCTCCTATATGTACTGTAGAAACCTGAATCCCCCTTGAGGTGTGGCATGGAGTTCATGCAAGAGATGAGGAATCCATGAAAATTGGGCAGAGAAAAGAAGTTTGCATTAAAACAAGACTCCGTCTTGGTAAGAGAGACAGGATCTATACTTCTTATTCTGCTGCATCTTTGCAATGATCTTGAGTGAAGTAGGATCTTCATGGACCTTTACTATGACTTAGTGACTGTCTATCCATGTAGGATAAGACACTAGAGAACCAATCTTCCCCTCTTTATGCACCTGAGAAAGAGACTGCATAAACCCCTTTATTTTTAAAACCTGGTTTATACATGATATTGAACCTATAGCCAATCAACATAGTGGCCCAAATTTGCTGATACACTGTAGAAATCCACTGCTCTAATAACTGTTTCAGGCTCTCCTTGCCAGTGTATTCTGCAAAATGCCTTCCCATTAAGTATGGCCTCCAATTCTAAATTGATAGAGCCACTGCCATTAGTTTGGTTTTTCGTAAGCTGACTTGGAAGGTTTCTTGCTCTCAAAGTCTTGTTTAAAAATGCAATAGGTCTACCATTCTGCATGAGAATGACCCCATCCCTTGCCCAGATGCATCACATTCAATGGTGAACTTTTGAGTGAAATCTTCTTGAGCAAGAACAAGAGCTGTTGTCATCTTCTCTTTCAAAAGTTGTAAAGTCTTTTTTGTTCTGTAGGACCTCACTTAAACCCATCCTTCTTGGTTAGGTTAGTTAATGGCCTATGTTAAAGATTTGATTAGATTTATTGTAAATAGGAAAAGTTGGAAATTATGTATATAGCTGATTTTACGGATTGTTTCCTAAATTATTTTATTCTTTCACTATAAATAACATTAGCAGGTGTGTGAATGAACACACACTATTCCTGTAATCTAACATCGTATCAGAGCCAAGGATCCAGTCCAAGAGAGGAGGACTGAGAGACAAAGGCTACAAGATTACTAGATTGAGCCACAATAATAAGATGCAAATTGCTGGGATTTGTAAGATTAAGTTAGACCCATAACCGACATTCTAAGAGCCTAGCTACTTTTTCACTATGTTGAATAAACTATCTGTAATCACTAATAACCACTAACACTTACGCCCAAGAATCCCCTCACCCTGTTGACATTTCTTTGAGTAAGCCATTGGAGCACAATCCTGATCTTGTCTGGACCTATAGCTACTCCATCCTTGGAAATGACATGCCCTAGAATTCCACTCATTGCTTGGCAAAATGACTTTTTTTCTGATTCAGTTCTGCAATATCTCCAATACTGCAGCCAAGTGCACCAAATGTGCTTCCTAGGCAGGACTGTATCCGAAGACATCTTCAAAAATACTAGCACAAATCTCCTCAACATTGTTCTGAAGGCTTTATTTATTAAAGTTTGAAAAGTTGAAGGTGCATTCATCAAATCAAAAGACATTACTAACTATTTAGTGTCCCTTGTGAGCTCTAAATGTATTTTATGTACATCCTCAGGCCTGATCCTTACCCAGATTTGAGGTCTAGCTTAGAGAAAAATTGAGCACCACACAACTCATCCAGCAATTCATACATCATAGGAATAGAAATTTATCAGGTATTGTTACCTTATTGAGAGCTCAGTAATTCATACATAGTGCCAACTTCTGCCATTCTTCTTTATTAATATGATGGGGCTCAAGTTTGCACTTTGACAGTGTCTTATGATACCCAAACTCAACATCTTCACTTCTCAAATTTATTTTTATGAAGATGTGGGCGATGGCATGTTCCTTGTTTCTTTTAGGAGGTAACCCCATTGATTCCTCGAAAACTGAAGCATATGATGTCAACAAAAGCTTATTTAACTCACTCTTTTTGTACTAATATCCTCAGCATTAACACCTCTCCTTGGGCTACTACTAGCAAAGTTCAGCTTTACTAAAAGGAATAATCATTCAACCATTCTTTTAGGCTTTCCAAGGAAACTCTGAAAAGTTATGTGCTGGATGGCTGCTGCCTTCCCCCTTGATCTCTAGCCTCTTCCCATTAAGTTGAAACTTCCCATCCAACCAATGTTTCCCCAAGAGTGGCCAATCATGAAATTCCAAGTACCACTTCTATACCTTCCATATCAAACAAAAAAGCAGCTACCACCACTTCAAATTTTTCCTGCTCAAATTTAACTATGTTACAAGAGCCTTGAGAAACTGTCTCATACCCATCCTTGTAGATTTGGTATTGATAACTTGCTAACCCATGGCTGCCACAAGTTTTTTGGAAATAAAATTGTGGGTGGTTTTTTTGTCTAGCAAAAGAAGGATAGTTACTTGTGAGGATCCAATTCCAATGTATTGTACTTAGTATGAAATTTATAAGGCCTTGGGCTCTCCAATTATAAGGGCCACCTTTTGTAGTATGTTTTTCCCAAGGTTCTTATCGATTGGTATCAGAGCCCTCTACCAAGTCTTTTAGATGCAAATGAGTGATATAATTGGGATGCTGCCATTGCAATGATCTTCTAGGACTAGTCAAAGGGCTGGTGCAGGCAAGCTGTGGTGCATGGTGGGATGTTTGGATCCATTGCAAGGTATTGGACTTGAGTCCTACACAGGAGTATGGGATTTTAGTATATGGTTTATGAGGCGTTGGGCTCTCTATCTACAACTGCTAATGTTTGTGATATGATTCTCCAAAGGTTCTTATTAGTCCTACATGTATGCTGCCATAGTTTGCCCTCCAGCCTCTTCCTCCTTTTATACTGCCATAGTTTGCCCTCCAGCTTCTTCCTCCTTGTTGAGATATGATTGCTAATTATTGTTTAGATATGATTGCTAATAATGATAAGATTATATTCTATTTTCTTTATTATTTTTAGTTACCTAGTTACTGATTTTTAGATAATTAAGTCAGATTATTTCATTCCTACAATTAAGGGATTCTATCATTATTTTGTATTCATGATTATCATTATAATTAAACAGGCAAGCGTCTTTTCTTCTTGTGCATTCAGTCTCTATACTTAACTCTTCTTAATCATAATGATTCTAATTCTGTCTTTTATAAAAGAATGAAGTATATTGAGGTTAATTGTCATATCCTGCATGAAAAGAATTTACAAAAGCTTCTTATAACTACACATGTGCAAACTGGAGAACTACTTTCAGACATCACCAAAGCACTCCAAAAGATTAGAATAGACTATGTTTGTATTAGGTGTCTGTTAGTATTAGATTTCTGTTGCCACTTGTTAGTAATTGTTAATCAGGGAGTTAGTTAGTTAGTTGGAGGGAGATGATTAGAAGAATTAAGGCATGTTGCCTATGAATAAGAAAAGGGGTTGAGAGGGAGGGATATCTTGTCATTTGAGAGAGAATTAGGGCGTTTGGGCATTGGGAGGTACTGACCTTTAAAATTCTTCAAGTTGAGCACTGTATTTAGGGGAGAAATTTCTCATTCTTTCTAATGAGATACAACTACCTGGTTTCTGTCAATTTGCAACGAGCTAAACATGATTAATATATATGCTCCTGCTTGAGGGGGTTTTATAGGGAATAGTCATTAGTTTATTAATTGTTATTGGGCTATGCATATTTCTCCTGTATTGCGCTTCATTTATTGGTATAAATATTGAGAGAGGAAAACTAACTACACTGAATTAGTTACTTCCATTCCTAATTTTCTTTAACGGTCTCAAACTCGCAATGAAAGCATCCTTTTCTCCATCTCCATTAAAAAATAATGCAAATTCACACATTGCATTATTGGATGACTTCCCAAAGTTTTCATGCTTGTTGTCAGATTGAATGATTTATTAGCAGAAAAGCCACACTTCAGATTAGGTCATTTAAAATTTCTTCATTGATCAGATTAGCTGTGCTTACTCAGCATCATTTTTGAACATTTTGATGATATTATGTTCTATTTTATGTGAAATATATGTTCTGTTTAATTTATTATCATGAAATATTTTCAGGCTCCATTATTAAAAAAGTATCCTGCAAACCTATCTGTCACAGCATATTCATACTTCTTTGGAGCTGTGCTGATGGTAACTACATCATTCTTTGCAACTAATGAGTCAACTGACTGGAGATTGACACAATCTGAAACGCTAGCTGTTATTTATGCTGTGAGTGACTAGAATTTTAAAGCAACCTTCAGTTACATGAGCTGTTATTAGTTATCTCTGATCATTGTGGTCCATATTCTTTATTCATCATTTGTGTGGTTTTATTCTTGAACACTTCAAATGTCAGTTTTTTATATTTTACTTTTTAATGGAAGCATTCTCACTTAGTTGTCAATATTGTAATAGTGCTACTATTTTTTTGTCAAGGCACGTCAAGTTTTTCAATTGAGGAAAATGAACAGGTTGTGCTTCCATGCAGTTTTATAAGATTTCCTTAATTTTTACTTTTAATGTTGGATTCAATTTTGGTATACTGAGCTTACATTGTTTTCTAACCTATATGGTTCCATTTCAACCCTGAGAAAAACTCTGAAAAGATTATACTAGAGATGAAAAACTCAAAAGTCTTGGCTATTAAAATCATAGGAATTTATTGTTTGTTGATAGTGTGCAGAATTTTACACATGACAATAGTCTTCAAGCATATTCGAAAATCTTGTTGCATTTAACACTTGACGATAATATTTAAGCAAATTACTATTAGCCCCTATTTTACATTTTTTTTATACTTTTTTTAAACTTTCACTATTTATTAATGTAGTGCAAATGTGTCTGTATATATTTTATTCATATCATAAACCTTAGGTCATATGCAGTTGACTATGTCCTTGATTTGATGCATAATACAGACAAATATGATGGCACTAATCAAAATTTCAAATACAGTTACAAAATTATTTTATGCTGTTTTGTATATATGGTTTATATTTGTTTTTTATTCTTTTGGTTTCTTTTTATTTGTTAATGAATTGATATTAATTAATAAAGAAAACAAGCAAAGAACAAAGCTATTAAGATCCTGATGAAACCAGAGTTTTGTTCTGCAAATGCTTAGTCAAAATCGTGCCCGTCAATTGAAAAATAGAATTATAGAATCACTGAACAAGTTTTGGTAAAGCCAATCTCCCTGGCATGTTTAATACTAGCAACCAAATGCTGTTTCACATCCCTTTTATATGAACCATAGCCCACTGTTTTGTGACCCAAGCCACTAGACTTGGCCTTAGAATTGTTGGGAACATCTATTTCTTTGTTTCACCATCATTTAGAATAAGATGGGGGATTTCCCTGGGATGGTTGTATGGTTTGGTGGTTTCATTCTGTCCGTCATGCAAGAGTAGGCAAAAAACAATTAAATCGACCCAAATGAAAAAGGATATGAATGTCACTGATTGTATTTCGGTATATGTCTCTAGTTGAGGAAAGGAATGAAAATGATAGGCAACAACCCCTTATCAACAAGGTGTATGCTAGGTGACATAAAAGGAACTAGGATTAATTAGGGATTTGAGTTTGAATTTAATAAAATGAAGAGATAAGGGATTTTTGTTAGTTTTTTAGGATAGAAATAACATATATTAGATATTTGAATTTAATAAAAGGAAGAGATAGGGGATTGTTGTTAAGATAGAGATAAGGGATTTTAGATAGGAAAATCTTGTTATTCTTTTAGAGAATAGTAAAAGGGGGGAGAAAACCCATTCTAAGAGTGGAGAGTTCAGATCTTTTGAATGCCTGAGACTTATTTATTGTTTTAGTTTTGATTATTTCCAATTCAATAAAAGATTCCTATTGTCTCTTCAACAATTATGTTTTGGTTTTATCAACCTAGTATCAAAGCTCTTTCCTGGAGTAGTGGGTATTAGATTCACAACAAAATTTCATGGTTTCAATCAGAATGGAGGCAAAGCTTAATACAATTGAGAAGATGATTGCTAGCTGGAATCAAAATCAAGAAGGGATTGAGGCTCAATTTGCACAAGAAGATGCTCGTCTTGAAAAATTAGAGTAGATGATGAAGCATTTTGTAGAGCAGATGGGTGAGATGGTCTGGGAAAAAATAATTAGTGGACCCCATATAATGAGGGAGTTGAGTCAGATGGTGCAACTCACAGTGAGACAATTACAAGTATCAAATGGAGGAAATTGGAAATACTTATTTTTGAGGGAGATGATGCATATGTCTGGGTCCACAAATTGGAAAGATATTTCCGGTTACAGGGGGTCACAGAAGAGGGGAAAATATAGGCAGTGATAGTAGGTCTAGAAGGAGAAGCATTGGAGGATATCAAGTGGGGAAGCCAACAAATTCACATCGAAGCTATTCCAATGCAAAACCAGCAAGGGAATAGCATCTTTATCCAGAAAGGGGGCTTCACAAGAAGTGCAGTCTCTCATGCTTTTGCAAATAACAAATACAATAACAATATAAGCCAACAAAAAGGGAGGCCAACCTTGAAGAAGATGGCGGAGGTTGAAAGGCAACAGAAGTTGAGGAAGGGAGAATGTTTCTGCTGTGATGAGAAGTACAGCCACAACCATGTATGTAAGAATAAACAATACAATGTAATGGTTTTAGGGGAAGTTTAGGAGGGTAGAGAAGTAGTGGAAGAAGAAGAGGAGGAAGAGTTCTAACAAGGCGAGATCTCTACAGCAACTCAGCTACTGTTGCATAGTGTGGTAGGGCTGACCACAAGGGGATCCCTTAAGGTTTGGGGATACATCAGCGATTGCAAGGTGGTGGTGATAATTGATTGTGGAGCTACCTACAACTTTATTTCCACAGAACTAGTAGAAAAAGCCAAACTACCCGTCATTAACAATACTCCTTTTTGTGTAAAGGTGGGCAACGACCACATGATTAAATCCCAATGAGTGTGTAAAGGAGTGAGGCTGCAGGTACAAGACATACATATTCAACTAAATTTTTTCCTATTTGGATTAGGAGCTAATGTTGTCCTGGGGTTGGAATGGTTGGCGGGTAGGTCTAGGAGAGATAAGGGCCAATTTCGATGATTTGACCTTGCAAGTCAAGATAGGAGGACAAAAAAGAGTATTAAGGGCTGAAATTAAGCTTACAAGATCTGTAGCTTCTGTGAAATCAATTATGAGTGCATTACAAGGAGAAGGCCAAGGGTTTATTAAAGAATACAACAAAATAGAGGAGCAACCAACGACAGAAGTAGTTGTTGCAGTAGTGTTACAAAAAGTTGAGTGAGTTTAAACAAGTCTTCCAAGCACCAAAAGGGATACCACCACATAGAAGACAAAATCATGCTATCCTCTTGAAACCAAAAGCTTCCATTCCAAACATTAGGCCACACAGGTATCCTCATTATCAAAAATCTAAAATTGAAAATTATTAGTTGACATGTTGGAGGTTGGGTTCATAAGACCTAGCATTAGCCCTTACTCAAGTCCTATCATTTTGGTGAAGAAGAAAGATGGAGGATGGAGGTTTTGTGTTGACTATAGGGCCTTAAACAAGGTAACTATACCCAACAAGTTCCCGTTCCAATCATAGAGGAGTTGTTGGATGAATTAAGGGGAGCAAATTTTTTTTTTTCAAAGTTGGACTTAAAATCTGGGTTTCACCAAATTCAAATGAAGGAGGAAGATATTGAGAAGACAACATTTAGAACTCTCAAAGGGCACTATGAGTAGCTTGTTATGCCATTCGGATTGACAAATGCTCCCTCTACATTCCAAGCTTTGATGAATGAGGTGTTGAGGCCTTTCTTGAGGAAGTTTGCACTGGTTTTCTTTGATGACATTTTGATTTACAGTGTTGATCTGGATAGTCATTCACATCATTTGAGAATAATATTGCAAACACTACAACAACATGAATTATGGGTGAATGCAAAGAAATGTAGTTTTGGGGTGTCTAGTATTGAGTATTTAGGTCACATTGTTTCTGCAGAAGGGGTGGCAGCTGATCCCAAAAAATTGGAAGCTATGTTGTTATGGTCGGTTCCTAAAAATGTGAAGGCATTGTGCGGATTTGTTGGCATCACAGGTTACTATCGCAGGTTCATCAAGGGGTATGGAAAAATTGCCAAACCCCTTACACAATTGTTGAATAAGGATGACTTTGTTTGGTCAAAAGAAGCATAGGAAGCCTTCTTGTAGCTGAAGAATGCCCTTGCAAAACTACCAATTTTAGCTGTTCCATCTTTTTTAAAGCAGTTCATGGTAGAGACAAATGCCCCTAGTCAGGTTTGGGGGCTGTTCTACTTCAAGAAGACAAATTGCTGGCATTTTAGAGCATAACTTTTTCAGAAAGAGCACAAAAGAAGTCTGCCTACAAAAGGGAATTAATGGCAGTGGTGTTAGCAGTAAAACAATGGAGACATTATTTGATTGGTGGCCATTTTATTATTTTCCCAGATCAACATAGTTTGAAATTCCTCACAGAATAGCGTTTGATGAATGAGGAACAATTCAAATGGGTCACTAAGTTGATTGGGTATGACTTCGAAATCTAATATAAATCAGGCAAAGAAAATTCTGTTGCAAATGCCTTATCAAGGAGGTTCATGGTTGTTGCTGCCTCTATAGTGAAGTCGGATGGTTGAGAAGATTGGGACACAAAAATTCAACAAGATACTCATCTTCAAAATAATGGTCAAGATTTGATTGCAGGTGTAGTAAATCACACTGGCTATGAGTTACAAGGAGGATGCCTATACTATAAAGGGAGGTTGGTATTGCCAAAAGGATCCACTGGCATACCTCTCCTTTTGAAGGAATTTTGGAGGGAGCTGTTCCGAAGGGCAGACACTCAACTTAAGTTTAGCACTGCTTACCATACACAAACGGACAACCAAATGGAGGTCGCTGCTTAATTGGGACTAGGCCTAAACAGTGGTCAACATATTTAGCTTGGGCAGAATTTTGGTTTAATACCAACTATTATGCCTTTACAAAGATGACCCCTTTTAGAGCCATGTATGGCCAAGATCCTCCTTTATTATTAAAAAGGGACAACCATCCCTTCAAAGGTGGATGAGGTGAATAGATAGACTCTACAATGTGATGAGTTGCTAGAGGATTTGAAGAGCAATTTGCTCAAAGCCCAAGATCAAATGTGAGCTCATGCCAACAAGCTTCACAGAGAAGTGGGATACAATGAAGGGGACTGGGTGTTTCTTAAGCTACAACCTTACAAAATGAAATATTTAGCTAAAAAGCCTAATGAAAAGTTAAGTCCTTGCTTTTATGGCCCTTATAAGATACCGAAGAAGATAGGTGCGGTGGCTTATAAGGTGGACTTGCCTACGCATTGTAGGATACGTCCAGTGTTTCATGTATCATTGTTGCAGAAAGCTATCAGAACAAATCAGCAGTCGTAGTCATTACCCCCATAGCTGACTGAAACTCATGAATTGGAAGCCCAATCAGAGGCTGTTTTGTCATCCAGAAGAAGTACTAAAGGAGAAGTAGAAGTGCTGATTAAATAGCAGCAGACATCCAAGAAGCATTTTCACACTTCCACCTTGAGGACAAGGTAGATCTTATAGGAGGGGAGTATTGATAGGCAACAACCCCTTATCAACAAGATGTATATTAGGTGACATAAAATGAACTAGGATTAGTTAGGGACTTGAGTTTGAATTTATGTTTGAGTTTAATAAAATGAAGAAATAAGGGATTTTTGTTAGTTTGTTAGGATAGAGATAATATATATTAGATATTTGAATTTAATAAAAGGAAGAGATAGGGGATTGCTGTTAAGATAGAGAGATAAGGGATTTTAGATAGGAAAATCTTGTTATTCTTTTTGAAGGGAGAGATTAGGGGTGAATAAATAGGAATTTAGAGAATAGTAAAAGGGGTAGAAAACCCAATCTGAGAGTGGAGAATTCAGGTCTCTCGAATACTTGAGACTTTTTTATTGTTTCAATTTTGATTATTTCCAATTCAATAAAAGATTTCTATTGTCTCTTCAACAACTCTGTTTTGGTTTTATTAGAAAGCTACCTGGCTGAATAAATGAGGTTGTTTTTATTTGAGGCGTGAAAGGAATGCTAGTGTTGTTTGTTCTAGCATCATATAACTAAGCAATCTTTATATCAACTTTTAATCAATTTCTTTGGAGGATTTTTAGCATGTAGAGTCTTACAAATGTTTCCATTGTTTGTTCAGGGATTTATCGCATCTGCCCTTAATTATGGACTCATTACATGGTGCAACAAGATCTTGGGGCCAGCCATGGTTGCTCTTTATAATCCACTTCAACCTGGAGCTTCTGCTCTTCTATCCAGAATTTTTCTTGGAAGTCCTATTTACATGGGAAGGTACGTCTTCTATTACCTCCCAGTTATTGACGTATTGTTGACAATAAGAAGCCATGAGCCTACTTAACTCGTCAATGCTAACTCTGACAGCACGATATACTTTATTTTACAGAAAAGATGCATAGTTGTCTAAATTAAGCTACATTCCTATTTGGGTAAACTTCTCCATAAATACTTATACAAGAAAATAAGAAGGTGAAATGATTTAAGCTACTTGCATAAGCTAAAATAAACTAATATGCTATATAAAAAAATTTCAGCATGTAGATTATGCAACCATATAATGAAACATGATGATGTGCCATGTATTCATTTAGGCGGTGTTTGGAGGAGTTTTTCCTTTCCACGTAACTTACGAAAATCTTATAATTCTTGTAAACTCTTTCGTGTTTATTTGAATAAGCTTTTTTGCGTAGTTTATTGAAATAAGCTTTTCTTTTTTAAAAAAAAAAATTTGATAAATAACAAATGCTAACTAGTAACCTTAGGACATTGGTTAAGAAAATAAAAAGAAAATATTTTTTATTAGAATATATAAAATTGTACTCTTATATAATTTTTAATTATGCTCCCATGTGATTTTTCAATAAAAAGTTTTCTTTTTTAATTCCTTAACTAGTGTTCTTAAAAAGCACTGGTTAGCAAGACTCTATAAATTTCTTAATAGAAGTTATGGCATGAGCTCTAATTTGATAAGAACTTATTGAATAAGCTCTTGCTTATGTTGTAAATTTAAATGCATCCGTTGTCTACAAAACTTGTGGAGACTAGGTTTTATTTCATTGTGGAAGATTTTATCTTGTTGTTTCAATTTTTTCTTATTGTTTTCAATTCTTTATTCATGACAACAGCATCATAGGGGGATCTTTGATCATCATTGGTTTGTATGCGGTTACTTGGGCGTCTTATAGAGAAAGACACGCAGCTGCTGGAGTTATTTCTCATGGCTCTTGGGTCTCTGAATCACTTGTACATGACAAGAGTTCTTTTAGAGTTAACATTTTCTCAGGACTCCCCAGCCTATCCCCAAAGCCTTCGGATTAACGAAATGAATTTTGGAATTCCATGTAAAAAGTTGTCTCATAATTCTTTGCTGTTTTTATACAAGTTGTTTTGAAGAATTTAAGAGAATCGACGTTACAAATTTTTTATGACCCTATCTTCAAATTTGACTAGGCTATCCATCATCTTAAAAATGATTTCTTAAGAACTTTGTTTTGAAACCATAAACTTAAATCACTTTTAGATGTTAAATTAGAAAAAAGAAATTGTAAAAGTGGCTTTATTGTATTATTTCTTTTTATGTTTTAGAAACAATAGTTTCATTAAAATTAGTAAGGGGAAATTTAACTTTTATTGGAGTGAATGTATTCCAAATTTCCAAATAAGCAAAATGAGTTTTTTGAGCTTTAAATGCTATGATGTAGTGGACTGATTGATTTTTAATGGAGCTTAAATTTGTAAATCGAACAATCTCTCAGTATGTATAGCGACTGGGATTTGAGAGGTGTGTTATGGGTAAAGTGGGATTGAAGTTAGGTATGGACATGGATTGTTTTGCTGGTGGAGAAAAATAACCATTATTTATTGGAATTAGGTGGAACAATGGCTCATGCTATTCACACATCTGTTTTTAACTTTTCATACCTCTTTAATTGTTTCTTTTGTAATTATTTATAGCGAAATTATCTTTGGTAGAAACTAGTTTTTGTATTGTAAAACTAAATGAAAACTAGTTTTTTTTATCTATATAAAAATTAATTTTTGTATGGTAGTTTAAGACTTAAAAAATTAATTTGGAGTTTATTTTATAGCAGAAAAATGTAAGAGCGTCGAATTAGTTTAAAACTTAAAACTTAAAAGGCCTCTATTTGCATTAACATGTAATAGCATTTGGCGACAAAAACATTAACGCCTCCAAAGTCTTAGAACCGTCATTTTGGTGGGGAATTTTGAAATGAAACTGAAGTCAAGACACTCTTTATGAAGGGAACAATCATTTTTGAAGAAGGAAATGAAATCTAAAAAGATTTAGAGTGATCAGTTTGAAATCCGAAAGCCACAAAGGAAGAACAATGTCTCTATTATCTCACCAACACAATTAGAACACTGCTTAATTTCATGATGATCGCGCTTTCGATGAGTAGATTACAGATGAAGATGAGCAGTGGTTAAACATTGTTAAATGCTCCAAAAAAACATAGACATGATGAGTTGTTGAAGGACTTTTGAGAGCAATAATCGAATGGAGCTACTTAGAACATCTTCAATAATAAAATTTTATATGGTTCTTATTTCATTTTTTGTGAGTCTTTCATTGTCATGTAGGATTTAAGAACTCTAAGTACTTTTTGTTCCAAGAAACTTAGCAACGGGTTCTTAGTCCATAAAAAAAGAAAAAAAATTAAGAAGGGATGAAAAGGGTTGCTGCCACACATCAAATTGGGAGAGAGAGATGACAGAGTTCTTCTATAAAAACTAGTTCTTAAGTTTAAGAACTCAAATAAGAACATGCGCTGAAAATGACCTTAAATTTTTATCAAGTTATTAAGAAAACATTTTTAAATAGATACTCATATTTTTAAAATACCTAATAAGCACTTTATTATTTTTTTTATGTCACCTCATACTATCTATAATACTTATACTTTTATCTCTCTTTCACTACGTATCTAATGCTATGTTGGGTGTCTGTCAGTAATTTTCCTTTTCAATAACATTGAATTTTTAGTCTGATTGAGGTGTCGAGCTACCCAAATCCCTTGCCACCACAAAATGGTTCCTCCTGCTGTCGGATTATTGTAGAACAGAAAAGTTGGTAATGAATCTAATCCACAGCCACTTATTATGTCCTTAATGTTGGGTTAAATCCATTGTACAGATTCATTATAATGAATCACAAAGCAAACAAACTCTAATATTAACGGTTCATTTGGTATTTGATTTAATCCAACACCATGTGTTCGTATGGACATTTGTTTGTCATAACTTGCTAGTACATTTGTATATTGCAAAATTGTAAGTTTTTAATGATGATAACTGGTAATTTGGTTTAATATTAGCTTAGTCACCACCTCCATTCAAATATTGAATTTTGGTACTACCTCAAATTTGATCATTGTCTCAAATTCCGAATGAGAAAAATGAAATTTTCTAAAAATATTAGGTAAAGGAAAATTTGACTAAAATAACAAAGCTTAAAATAACATAAATAATGATATTAAAGAACATAAAATGAAAATAGATCCGGTCAATTTGATAAATTTACCTTAGGTCTAAGATGAGAAAAATGTAATTTTTTTATAAAGCTTAGGTAAAAGAAATTTGGCTCAACATAATGTTTGATAAGATATGAGAAAGCTTAAAAGAAAAATAATAATTTAAGAAATGATATTAGATAGCAAAAAATAAAAATAGATCTTATCAATTAAA
Organism: Pachyrhizus erosus; assembly: GCA_026544285.1. NCBI lineage: Eukaryota > Viridiplantae > Streptophyta > Magnoliopsida > Fabales > Fabaceae > Pachyrhizus > Pachyrhizus erosus. Next base: position 2,123 of record JAMLFT010002734.1, on the reverse strand, counting down.
TTATTTTACCTCATATCTCAAATAAAAAGATGCAATTTTCCATAAAAAAGCATAATTAAAAGAAAATTTGACTCAAAATGGTGTTGGTTAAGATATGAGAAAACCTATAAAGGAAAAAAAAAACTTAAGAAATGATATTAAAGCTAAAAAATTTAAATGAATCTTATCAATTTTAGGTCAAATTTCAAATGAGAAAAATACGATTCTCCAAAATACTTAGCTAAAAGGAAATTTGACTCAAAATAATGTTTTCCAACATATGAAAAAGCTTGAAAGGAATAAAAAAAAGAATGATATTAAAGAGAAAAAAAAATAGAAATAGATATTATGAATTTGATCATTCTATCTCAAATTTCAAATGAGACAAATGCAAGTTTTCGAAAAAACTTAGATAAAAGGAAATTTGACTCAAAAATAATGTTGGTTAGGATATTATAAAAGCTTAAAGAAAAAAATAACTTAAAGAATGGTATTAATAAGCATAAAAATGGAAATAAAATCCATCAATTTGATCATTTTACCTTAGATCCCAAATGAGAAAAATGTAGTTTTCCAAAATATTTAGGTAAAAGAAAACTTAGTTCAAATAATGTTTGTTAAGATATGAGAAAGCCATAAAAGAAAAAGAGTAAGGAATGATTTTAAAGAACAAAAATGGAAATAGATCTAATCAATTTGATCATTTTACTTTAGATACCAAATGAGAAAAATGCAATTTTAAAAAAAAAAACTTAGATAAAAAGTTATTTGACTCAAAAATAATGTTGGTTAAGAATTGAGAAAAGTTAAAAAAGAAAAAAAAAAGATAAATTAAGAAATGATGTTAAATTTAAGAAAATGGAAATAGATCCTGGTATTACAATGACAAAAATGAAGAAAAAATATATTAAAAGAACTAAAATAAAATAACAAGAATAAAATTACAAAGATTATTTTAATATATATGTATATATATATAAGGACTAGAGCTAAAACACATTATATTATATAAATAAAAAATATATTTAATCTTTTTATTATTTAATAAAACCTATTTTTTTATCTTTAATTGGCTATTTCCAAGCATTGGGTTAATAATTTTTATATCTAAAATGTTAAAATCCTAACTCAAAACATCATTTATTATGTTTATAAGTGAAACTTAATTTTAATATTCAGAAGTAAGAATGTTATGTTGTTTTTTATTTACTATTTTTAATACGTTTAGTTAAAAATTGAAAAAAAATATTATTTTATTATTACTAATTAAATTATGATTAAACAATTCAAATATATATTATGTACCTCATAGTTGTAGGTCCAAAATCCCTTTGAATCGAAGGTTCTGTATGACGTTTTGATGATTGACAACCTAAAATGAAAACATTGTTTCCCTCTTTCACATAAAGATGCTTTGACTTAGTCTTGTGAGTTTGTTTTAAGTTTTGATATGCATTTCCTTAAACTGACACGAAAAAGATCAAGACAAAGCGGTATGGTGACAAAGAATAATAATAAGTAGTTTGAATATCAACATCAAATAGTTAATCAAGACAATTATAATTTGTTTCAAGTTTAAAGGACCACAACATACTTATCAGGAGTTCAAGTTACAAGATAAGAAGATAAGAAAAAGACTAAGATTTCTCTTTTCCAAACTTGTTTCAAATTTGGACCCCTAATATCAATATGAATCACATGCAAGGGATATTTTACCTTGACAGATTTAGTAACACTATCAGGAAATAGTACAGATTTTTGTCTTCGAAATTGTTACAAACAACCAAAGGATAGGTAATCCAATATTAAACAAAACCATGCTGCATGCAAATGGTGCCCCTTAAGGAATGACTCATAAAGAGAAGCAAAATATATGTAGTAATGTATCCACTCAAGGGAAAGCAGAGGAAAGAAAAGGAGACTATTCTGTCTAGAACTAGAATACTAATGGGCCTTACAGTTGACATCCCAATTGAGAGCCCATTTAGTCAATGTAGCTCAACAAGAGAACACAACATCAATTTTTTTTTTTTTTTTCTAACACTTTGTTATTAGCTAATATAGTTGCTGTAGTATTGTGAATGTATAATTTTTTTATTTTTTATTTTATAAAAAATTAATTATATATTTAATTTTTAATATTT
>JAMLFT010002733.1:0-24308 GCA_026544285.1 Pachyrhizus erosus | reverse complement strand
TAATATATTTTAAATTTATTTAAATTTTAAAAATTCATTTAATCTTCTCATTCTTGACTCAATATATTTCATTTTATGCATATAATATGATAACTTGGAGGTTAGTTACAAAAAGTAATTAAATAAATAATTAAAACTGTACATATTATTCAATGCATAGAATATTTTTTATATCTGATAAATTAAGTCAACATATTTTATAGGCTAAATTATCATTTTATCCTTGTATTTATTTATTTGGCTCAGTTTAACTTCATTATTAAATTATTTAATTTGGTTTCATAATTTTTAAAATTCATGCAATGTTGGCATGTTTGTCTAATTGAAAGTTGAAACTAATTCCATCAAGGTTGTGAATAGAAACAATTTTCATTTATGAATAGTGAAAATTAAAATAAAAAATATATAATTTAATAAAAAAATAATTTTTTAAATAGTGGTGATATTAACCATTACTATATTTATTATTTTTAAAATTCAAAAATATAATAAAAAATATAATTTAATAAAAAATTATATTTTTATAAGTTTTATTATAATGTTCAAATTAAAAATTTGATTTTTTTTTCTTATTATATGATCTAATCTACATATCTCTTGCATTGATTTTTTATTTTAAAACATGTTAATAATTAAAGTTATTTTTTTAGTTTAATAATTAATTGGTAGGAATACATTAATTTTAGTCTTTCGATTATAGATAGTATAATTGTACCTTTATTATGCATAGAATTTGACAATTTGTATTATTTTATTATTTTCATGTTTATAAAATAATTTGGTAGTGAAAGAAACATAACTATTAATGTTTGTAATTTTTTTTAATGGACGTAGTTATGAAAAGAAAAATATTAATTTCAGGATAAATTTAATGTTTTGAACTTATAAATTAAAAAATTATTTTAATTATGATAAATTAGTTAATTAAATTTTATAATAAAGATTTAATTTATTAGTGTTGTTAAAAGTGTTGTCACAAAGTAACTGAGGCAAGTTAACGTCTGTGGACAGTTGGTGAAGCTGCTATTGAACTTGCAATGGCTTGAGACAAAAAAAATCTTGTTGAGAAGTTGGACTTCGGAAATTTGTTAAAGTTTTATAAATAAAGTAATTTAAGAGTGATTAAAAAAATACTGAATACAGTAGAAACTGAACATAGAACAAATTATTTGTAGGTGAACTAATATAAAAATCACATCTTCTTACGCTTTACTGTTTAGTTTTTGCACTTATACTACGTCTGCTATTTAGCTTTTGAATTGATTATTAGTTTATGATCGTTAAAAAGCTTTATACCATTAGTTTATCATATTTACATTCAAAACTAATTTGATTTACTCATTCAGTAATAACATTCAAGTTCTTCATTTTTAGAAAACCAATCATTTACAGAAACAACATTTTTAATACAGTCTGTTAACATCTATGTTTTTAATATCAACATCACCATCTTATATTTAATAAAGTACTTTATTATTTTTTTGTCTTCAAGAATGTTCTGATAGCTAAAAGCATTTTGAGCAAATAATATTATAAGATTTTAGTTGTGCAACTTAGGGGACATGACATTAATTCTTTAGGTAAATGTTTATTTTTTCAACTCAGTTACCCATAATTTCGATTTCATTTTTAATCAGTAATTTCGTACCCGCATATTCATTTTTGTTTCAAAGTTTATATTAAAATTAGGATTACCATTAAGTTATTTCTAGAAATTACATGTATTTATTTGTCTTCAAAAAGTCAATATTAAAATTAACACACTTGTAGAATCCAAATTAGATATATATTCATGTAAATTACACAGCAAATATCTCAATCAACATCCGAAATAATTTCACTAACCAATATTTGATTGAAATTTGTAATCTACAACTTTAGGGCATTTTATTTAAGATAGATACATCATATATATTCCTGTTTAATGTGATATGGCTATAAAAAAATTTGAGCAGCACATATTAATCATCAAGAGGAATAATATCCAACGTTGATTAAATAATAAGTTGTTTGCACGGCTCAAACCAATAAAGCAGGTAGAACTTTTCATTATATTTTTCCTATAAAACCTGGCATTTCAACTTTTTGTGTGATATAAATATTCCCATCACTGGTGTTTCTGCTTCAGAGAAAAGGCCAAACTGATCAGTTTATCAATTTCATTCTCAACCATAGGATCTTTCATATCAATTGATTTATAGCAAAAGAGGACAATAATCACTACAGGTATATAATACTCAAAGATGTTTGTTAAACCAACAATTGATTTGAAGCAGAAAAGAACAATAATCACTACAGGTATATACCACTCAAAGATGTTTGTTAAAAACAACACCTTGTGTGCACTCTGTCAACTTTTCTCTTAAGTTTATATTCTTGCAACGAAAAAAAAACAAAAAAGGAACAGTATCTATTGTTCTTAAATAGAACATATTGTTAACAAATTTATATTTATTAAGAAAGTTAGTTAATTCAGTTATTAATATTAAAATATTTTTTAAAATTATTTTTAAGTAATTAATGTATGAAAAAAGAATAACAATAATGAGATTTTAATTTTTAAAATTAAATTCTTTAATTTTCATAAGAGAAACAAAAAAGAAACAATTTATAGCATTTATTATTTTAAATTAAAATAATTAAATATATTTTAATAAAAATAATTATAAAAAAGGAAAAAAATTAAAATAACATCTTATAATTAGAAACAAAGTAGTAAAAAATATTACACAACTATGTATATAATAATATAAATGACATTGAATGTCAAAAACATTGTTTGTCTTATAAAATATATGGTTGAACATATTTTTAATCTTTATAAATATTTAAAAAATTATTTTTGATTCATTTATTTTTAATTATCAACTTTTGTTTTTTTATTAAAGTTATAAGATTAATTTGGTGGTTGAAGAAAAAAAAAAGAAATAGTAGATTTAAATCCCTCTTTAAAAAAAGTTAACAATTAATATTTATCAATTAAAAATTGATATCTTATTTTAAAAATGTATAAAAAGCAAACATAACTTAAAACAAATGATGAAGTAATCTATTATCTACTCAATATGTCTAAAATATGTAATCAAATTCACTTTTAACACATTTTATAAAATAAGATATAAAAAATTGACAATTGAAAATAGAAATATTAAAAATAAAATTTTTAATATTTATAAAAATTAAAAATATGTTTAACCTTAAAATATAATAAGAATAAAATTTTATACATTTATTATATGTGTTAATTTCTTAGGAGTGGGATTAGTTTGATATATATTATTTTTGTGAATAATTATCCATAGACCGGACCTTATTTCATAAATAAAAATTATATCTGTCAGTGGTTATTTTTGTTGAAATATTTTATTAAACATAATTAAAATAATATTTCATTAATTAAAAAAAATAGTTTTTATTAAAACAAACATTATTATAAACTGATTTTAACATTAAATTTATTATTTACATACTTTTAGAATTGTTCTGTTCTATTTTTTCCCAACCTAGTTTCCAAAATTGACATCACTAAAGTAGGAAATTAGAGGAGATTTTCTTGCAATTTTTATTAGAATATTTAATCTTCCAGAAGTTGAAAAAAAATCACTTTTGTTGTCATTAAATGGTGTCTAAGGATCTATTTAAAACTTTAGATAAATTTATCAAAAACACTTATAAAAGAAAAAAAATTATAAATTAAAATTCACTAATATATCAGTTAAAAATCATCTTTAAAAGAAGTTTTTGTGATAAAATTTCTATAAGTTAATTTATATAAAAACTAATTTTAATTTACAGTGGATTTTTTTTTCTTGTAAGTATTTTTTAATAAGTTTATCTAAAAAAATCCCAAATTATGTATTAATCATATTAATATTTGTACCAAAATTTATTGGACAATTTTACTCATCTTCCAGGAGATATTTTCAATTTTCAATTATTTTGGTCCCTTTTTATTTAGCTAGAAATATTACTGGCTAATAGTTTTTTAATCTTATTAATGTTAAAAATTTTAAAAATAAATAAATTAGGCAAAGTCTCACAGCCAATAATGATAAATAATAATTTTTTTAAATTGAATTGATTATTAAACTAATAAAAATATTGCTTTAGTATTATTAGTTTAATTATGATTAAATCAATATTGAAATAGTAATAATTAAATATACATTTAATATTGTATAATAAATTAAGTGAATAATATAATATGATATAATTGATAGATAAAATATTTATATTAATAATATTTTTAAATTTTTTTATTGAAAAAATATTGTTAAAAGTTTATAATAATTTTTTTAAAAAAATATTATCATTAATATGTAAAAATGTTGTTAAAAGTCCTTAGTAACATAAATTTTTCACAAAATTAATAAAATATTTAATAATATATTAATAAAAAAATTTATGATTTAATAAAAAAATTAAATATTATTAAAAATATATTTTGTTGTAGTGTTATACAAGAGAAAATATTTTATTAAAAAGTTAAATAACGACTATTTCCATATATAAATATTATATATGATTATCTATTTATTAATTTTAAAATATTTTAAGATAAAAATGAAAAAGGTATTTAAAAAATGGTACAACTATTTTTCTAAGACCAATTCGTATTTAATTTTAATCAGTTTAATCGATTCTTAATCAATTTTTTGCTTCACCAATATTTTTTTCATACCGATAACATTGCCAATTTTCTATCCAAACAATTGAATCAATTAATCTAATTCTTAAAATTATAATGACTAATTAATTATCAAAACCTTTTTTAATTTTTAAAATCAATAATATGAGCATTTAAAAATGGGTCATCTCACTTATCTCAAATACGATTGGAGTCAAACAATCTAATAAAAAATTGTTGGTGCAAGTAGTTATGTACTTTTAAATAGTTAATACAATTTTTTTTAATTGCACCAAACATCTTATATGAGATTGTTTAATCCAATTTTTTATTTGGAATAAGTTAGAAACCTCTAAAAATAATTATAAATGACAGTGAGTCACTAAGAGGAGAAAGACAAACATTCTTGATAAACTTCTTTTTAGTTATTCATGGTTGTTATTAGGCAGACTTATTTATATCAGAATAGGCGTAAATGTAATATAACTTTATACATCATGTGAATGTTCTTTACTATATATGTGTCTGGTTTTTATTTAAGGAAGCTTTTGGTATGTTTTAGTCCCCTACTCAAATTTCATTACCATTTGATTCAGAAATATTAGGTAAATGTAATTTTCATGTCATGACTCCTTTTACATCTTATCTTTGGGTTATATATATGTAACATATATTCATCCTTTCAAAATATGTAAGATAAAGTTCTCATTTTGTAAACCAGGTAATTGCTTCATTTTCCTCTGCTTTTGGAGATCTTCGAAATTGTTGAGGCCCTCCTAAGAGAATTGCTAAAAGAAGAGCAAGAGGGCAAGGATCATGGTAACATAGAATGCATGGCAGAATCCGTAGAAGAAAACACTAATGCTCGTGTTGAGATGATGGTTATTAGGATAAAAGTAGATAAATTTTAGTTATATTTAATATTTATTATATCAAATAATAAATTAGATAATATTGTATTATATTATTATATATTTTATACGAATCAATTAATAATAAGATAGGATATACATTATATTTAAATGGTAAAATTATTTTTTTATTAAAATTATATATTTTTATAAAAAAATAAAATTAATTTTTAATTTTTAATTTCATAAATTATAAAAGTTATAATCTAAATTAAATATTAAAAATATATAGTTATTATTTTTAATTTTAAAAAAATATATAAAAGTTGTGTTTATCTTAAATATAATAATAATGAATTAAAAAAATGTTATAATCTACTATCAATTTTAATTTATAATAAACTTATTCTATCATATTAATCTAAGATTAAAATAAGATAACTGTGAATGTCCTTTGAAATCTGTTTTGGATAAGTGAAGTAAAACAATTATTTTTTGTTACAGGGTGAAGTAAAAGTTAATTTATTGTAGAAAGCAAATGAGATGAAAAAACCTGAATTGTATGATTTATTGGCCTTTGGTGGAGAAGCTGTTTTTTTTTTTCTTTGACAAAAGGTGAAGAAGTTCTTATGCCCAAGGAATACATATGGCTCAGTGAAATTAAATTTAAATTTTTTTAATTAATTAAATTATTTTAAAAATGAATTTTTACACAAACATTCCAGTTATAGAAAACCTAGTGGGGCGGGCGAGATGGTGAAGAAGCGATCAGCAGCCGCGAGTGGCGGTCGTCGGGAAAACCGAGTGGAATCATCTTCTGGACGGGTCAACTCGGTTTCCGGCCGCAGAAAACTCGCTTCCATCTTCATCGTGTCTTCCATCGTTGCTATCGTCGCTTATCGCTTCAGGCAATCTTCTCCTTCGCAAAATCAACAATCTTATGTGTATCAGCAAGGCCTTGTCACAACCCATGCTAATTACCAACATGTACTCACCGTAAGTACAACCCAAATCATAACATTTTTTTCTACTTAAAAATAAATCACTTCTCTTTTTCTTTTTTTTTAAATCAATTTTTAGTGATTGTCGGTCAAGCAAATTTCTAGTTTTGATTTTAGTATCTAATCTAATGTTGTATGTTTACACTGGATTAGGAAAGTTCAAAAGTATCAGAAAATACCTCTCTGCGCCATTATACTTATCCTGTGCTTGGTTACATTACTCCATGGTATGCTTTTTTTTGAAGAGTCATTGAATCATTAATCTGGTGCTTGACATGCAATATTTTCTGCTAAATAAGGAGCCAATTTTGTTTAATCTAATGTGATATTTTATTTTTCAATTATTATATGATAACATATAAGAAATTTTTTAGCTCTTAATTTCAAGTCTCAAGTGCTATTAGTCAAACTGGCTGTATCCGATACTGGCTTGGGATGGTACCTTAACATGAATGAAAGAACACTACTTACTTACTCCATAATAATCAAATGAATAATTTTCAACTAATAGCACTGGTAACCACAATGCAGGTGCGAAATTTGAATTTTATTTTAACACTTGATTGCATAATAATTTGCTGCTAATTTTATACTAGAGCATAAACTGGCTCAAAAATCCCATTTTGCAAAGAAATCAATTTAAAAGGTCCTTAAAAGTAGGGAGTGAGGGGGATAAGTAAAGGGAGTTGAGACTTGAGAAAGAATAGGTTTGTTTGTCATGGTAAATTATTTTTTAATTATAATATAAGTAAGAGATCATCAGGTGTAATAGCTTTATACATTAGCATATGGATGAAAAAGACACGTGTTCCTAAAATGCAGTTCATTAATCTGAATGATCCTTAAAATTTCAACTCTTTGATCTTAGGTGGATGAAACAAAGATGTATGTTAAGTACTACCCTGATCTCGTATATGAGCAAAAATTAACTACTTTACACTAATTAAGAAAGTTAGCTAGTAGCATTTAATTGTACTAATTTCATTTAAAAACTAAACATTTTTTTTAAATTACTCTTCCTTAAAACTTGATATCAAGAATAAAAGAATCATTGAAAATAAAAGCTCAATTAAATGAAGGACATTGGAGATAGTCTAATTAAGTAAGCTAAAATTAATTGAGATTTACTTATATTTGAGACCACCACACAAGGATTTTTATTTTTTTTTGTGCTTGTATTCAAGACTAGGAGGGTGTAATTGATTCACTCAATCCATAGCACTTTTAATATATTGTTGATATAGGAGTATTAGCTTTATACATTAGCATAGATGATAGAGACATGCATTTCTATGATATAGTTCATTAGCCTGTGTGATTCTTAAAATTGCTATTCTTTTGTTGATTTTAGTTGGTCAAAACAAAGAAGTATAATAAGCAATTGCATCACCCGACCCTTAATGATTTAAAACCTCGTTAAAATTTCACAATTTTACAGTTATGGTTTTGATTGTAAAAGTATTATGAGTCTTCTTTTTGGTAAAAATCACTTCATATCCTCTACTATTCAATTCATTTCCTAACGCCTAATATCTTCATAGTTATATTGCTGTGTGTTTTTAATGAAAATTCCATTTTCTGATCTATTGTGTTTACAATCCTTTTGCATGTTCAAAAAATGTTAATTATCACAGGAATCCTCAAGGTTATGAATTGGCAAAAAGGTTCAACTCCAAGTTTACACATTTATCACCCGTTTGGTATGATCTAAAGAGGTATGTACCTCAGTCCTAAATGACTTACTGAAGAAATAGAGGGGTTGAGGCTGAGTTAAGACCTGTCTCATTCCACATTCCAAACTCTCCTTGTGCCAGTTCGTCAGAGCTTTCAAATGTATTTTGCAAGCATCCAAAAATTTCTAGTAGCTTTAATTTTGGCTTCTGAAGTTTTACTCACTATTTACCCTTCTTTATACTACAAATTGTGACCTGAAATGCCTTCCTTTTGGAAATGAAATATCCAGGGTTGGTTTAAACTGGCATCACAGCTTCTTTGAGGATCAGCAGAATATTTTGATCCTCATATATGTTTGTAATTAACACACTACAATGAAATTCTAGTGAATACTTGATTATAAATCATGGGGTTTATTATTTAGTGAGCTTTTATTATATTGCTGTATGGTTTTGCTTCATCAGTTGTTATTGCCAGCCAACAGACTAGCTTAGTTCTAGAGGGAAGACATAATGCTGACAGAGGATGGATCTCAGAGCTTAAAAAGGCAGGAGAAGCTTTGGTAAAATGAATAAGTTCTCAACTTTTAAACTTATTTTCATCTCATCGTTGACAACTTAAATGCCCCTTTTATGCAAAAAGTTATTGCACATATCTTATTTTCATTTTGAAAGCTATTTACTTGATGACATAATTTTGGATTTGTAAACTAGAAAGTAGAGCTAAATTGAGGATTATGTATGGGCTTCCTAATGGGAATAAGGCTCGGTCAGTAGGATTGCTTCATGTCTTGTGCTCAATCACTCCCAATTTTAATTACTAGATCTCAACTAATCCTGTAAAGGTTAGTCCAGAGACTCCAGACAGAATGTGACCTTAAGTCATCAACAGCTAACAATGAAATATTAGTTATATGTGTATTTCCCTTTAGCTTTGTTCCTTTGCTTCTTTATAAGCAAGTCGTTATCACTTGGCCAATAGCTTTGCTTCTTTATTTATATTTTGAAATCTCAGAGAATTTAATCCTTTGATCTGTCTACTGCTGCTGCAGTACACATAATATGGAACATGTTGAAAGCTTAATGCTTTGTAAGTTTATGATGGAACTCGTGTAATGCAGCTCTGGGCTATATATATATATATATATGAAGAGGGATGAACTTATTGTACGAGTAACTGTTAGCTGATGTTTGATAGGGGAGAAGTATAGTTTCATCGTTGAAGAGAGAAAAGTTGATTTTAGAAACCAAAAATTTAAAATTTTCTTTACTTCCATTCAAATTTCAAAATTCTCTCTCTCCTCATTTTCTTTCTTCTCAAGCAAACAAAGGGAAGGGTTGTTGATTACTTTAACCCTCATCCCAAGTAGAAGCTTCTGGAGCAGTCTGATTTGGACCTTGAACTGCCTACAAATGTGGCTAACCCTATTTTATGATATCATCAACTTGTTGGACTGGGACCTAACACTTTTTTAGTTATCTCAGAATTATTATTATGCTTTCTTTATAACTACTGGCCTCATTGAACCATCCATTTTCATTGCATGTAGATTTTGCCTAGGGTTGTTCTGGAAGCATCACCAGCCGTGCTGTTGGGGAAGGAAAAACAAAGGAAGAAAGCCATTAACCTTATAGTAACAGAGTGCAAGTAAGCCTCTAATTATATTTCTAAATACCTCTTTTAGGCTATGGCAATATAAGAACAGAGTTATTTCCCTAATGCTAAAAAATATTTTTTTGTGCTTTTATAAGCTTCTCATGGTCTCTAATTGAATTATTCAGGTTTTTATTATCCTTGACTGTGAGAATGAATGTTTGATTTTGTCTCTTAGTGCCTTCCACAAAAGGCATTCTTGATATTGATATTTCTATTTTAGGAAGTCAACTGACCACTCAATTGGTTAATGATGTTCAAACACTAATTGACTTAATCATTGGAGTGATTTATTCGTAAACCAGGAATATTTTTGCCAATAATTCCATTTTTCTTGCAATTTCCCCTTTATGTATTTTACCAAAACATGGTTTGTGGTGTATTATTGCTTCCTTACCCAACTAAAGGCTTTATGGTAGAGAGGTTCTTCTCCTATAGAAAATCCATTACCCATATATTGCCTGGGTATCAGAAGTTGTTCATGGAAGCAAGTATTCAGATAAATCAGATCCATATGTGAAGTACTTCCTTTCTCACTTTGTTGTGCTAAGATTTGCTTTTCATGTGAATGTTCTTCTGTAGGGAAATGGGATATGATGGTATTGTTTTGGAATCTTGGTCAAGGTGGGCAGCTTTTGGTATCTTGCATGATCCAAACATGCGGAAGTTGGTGAGCATTTGTTCCGTTTAATCTTTTCCAATACATTTTATACAGCAAAGTTATAATATAGAACTCTGCCTGTGATTCATGATCTAAACTATAAATACTTCTCCAATCTGTTGATTGTTTAAAGTTGACAAGTCATTATATGTTACATCACAATTGTTATCGCTTCAGTAATGACTGAAATGGTTCCTTTCCCACTTGGAACATGGATGACATAATTAAGTTCTCTTCAATTTGAAGCATACCATTACAATTTTTTCACCTTCACCTGTGAGCCAGCTTTGTTATTGATAATTCATAACTCTATTAGCATATATACATTGCCATGGGGGAAAAATTGGAAATTCATTCATGTTTCTGTGAGACAAATGTATTGATTTTGTATTTAGTCTGTGTAGTAATAGATATGGTGCTTTCTTTTGCAAGCGTAGGCATTGCAGTTTGTAAAACAGCTTGGAGATGCACTGCATTCAATAAGCTCGGAGAAAATTAGTGGGCAGCAGCTGCAATTGGTCTATGTTATAGGTCCACCATCTTCTGAGAAACTGCAAGAGCATGACTTCGGTCCTAAAGATCTTGAGGCCTTAAGTGAAGCTGTGGATGGATTCTCGTTAATGACATATGACTTCTCTAATCCTCATAATCCTGGTCCTAATGCACCTTTGAAATGGATTCAAATTGTTCTACAGTTGCTTCTTGGCACCTCTGGCAATAGAGCCCAAAGCCTTGGCCCGAAGATACTTCTCGGCATCAATTTCTATGGAAATGATTTCTCCCTTTCAAGGGGTAATTCCTTCGTTTGTTATCTTCCTTTACATGTTTGGTTGGAGGGGAATGAAGGAGGTTGGATACTAGGAGAAAAATCCCACCTCTTTTCATTTTTTGAACTAAACTTCTGGTTTATTTCACGGTGGCATACACACACGCACGCGCAGATAGGTACTATAACTACTAAGTGGTGCCTAAGGGGTTTTTGAGCTATTTTGATACTTTAAGATCATTTTAGAGGACTTACTCATCCTTTTCTTTTTTTGGCTTTTCTGAGGTACTATCTTGTAAAAGCTTTTTAGTTTGACATATTAGTGAAATTTGAGAGTGCAGATGCAGGTGGTGGAGCTATTATTGGAAGAGATTACCTGTCACTTTTGGAGAAGCACAGGCCTGAACTGCAGTGGGATAGTAATAGTGGGGAACATTTTTTCATTTACACTGACGACAAGGATGTCAGGCACGCGGTATTCTATCCATCTTTGAAGTCAATTTCTATGCGGTTAGAGGAAGCACGTTCATGGGGATGTGGCATCTCGATCTGGGAAATTGGCCAAGGTTTGGATTATTTTTTTGATCTTCTGTGAAAGCCCGTTATGTGTACAACTTTAGTGGCCTATGTTAATGTTTATCAACTGCTATATATCCAGTATAATAGGAACGTGCTTTGGTTAAATTGGGATTTTATTTTTCAGAAGTATAGTTTGAGGAAAAGCGCAGTTAGTTCTGTTACAACTTGCAAAGATAAGATGTCATAGCATAAGGGTTTGGTGCTGGTGGGCGAGGTGGGTAGAACACTAAAGTGTATTTAAATGCTTTATTTAGTTTGTACCACTAGAGTGGGGCTAGTGGCGAAGGGATTGGAGTATTCATGAAGTCTTAGATTTGATTCATTTGAATCTCAATACCATCATAGAACACTAAAAAATGTTTTTTATAATTTTTGTTTTTGCGCATGGAATCATAGGATACGAGAATAATATTTCAGTTTAATAATGGAAAGGCCTTCAGACTCAAAATGTACTTAATAAACATTGGCTTAAACAAATTTTTAATAAATTTGTTAACTTGTTTGTTCTTAAAATGTTATCTAAACAAATTTAAAGACTAAAAATAAAGTAAAAATTTATTCGAAATGAAAAGTTTAACAAAAATTTATTAGGTATTAAAAAATTTCTTAAGGATAAAGAACGACATTTACTTAACTATTTTGGGAGACACGTTGACATTACTTTATGCCTTTAAGGAATATGAGCGAGTGTTTTCTGTAATATTCAAAATTTTATCTTTTTGAATAATTGTTTGAATTGAAATTAAGTGAGCAAATATGCAATCTAACGGTAGTAGGTTTGGCTCGTTCAATCTACTTAGTTTGTGATAATTTCATGGTTTGAGTTTGAATAATCGTCTTCAATGCTCCTGGTTCTATATTAATTATCGCCATTGAGAACCGTCGAACTCAGCCCATTAGCATGGCTCCAGCCACCACCCGAACGGTTTTTTCCTAAACTCAGGTATGAGAGGTGAGCCATGTGTGGGTCAAAAGATGGTTTGACTGCAGGACAGAGATTGGAATGGCGTGGTGCAGTACTATACTTCTAAGTGGTTGAGCTTTAAAGTAATTTTTGTCACTTACAAAAATTATAAGTTATTTGAGAACGTGATGAAAATGGCATATAACGCAACAGCAATCGTCGTATAAAACTTGGTTCACAATATTAGGAATACAGGCTTTGATATAGCATAATGAGTTTAGGAGCAGGACATGTTATTTGAGTATTTCCATGGGAGTAAAACATCAATTAGACAAGAAGAGACTTGCAGATCTGCAGTTACAAATAAGGGTCTTAACACATTTCAAAAAATCACGTGCATACTAAATGAAAAATTATTTCATCTAGAAAGCAACACAAGATAAAGGCTGCGGATAATAGAGGGAATAAAAATCGTCTTCTATTAATTAATAACTTGGATTCGGTTACCTTGAGTTGTTTTAAAACTTTGTTCGTGGCCACTTTACGAGCTGTATCCTTATTAGAAGCTTCAGCAGTAGACTTGTAAGGGGTCCCATTAGCTTTCACCTCTATTGTAACTGAAGTTTCATCGTTGTTACGGACCGGGGGGTATTCTTTCATTTGGTAGCCGTTTTTTTCGCATAGTTCGTGCAACTCACTAATAGGATGTAGCCTTGCTGTTTCAGGTGTAACAAAGGGTTCCAAAAGAGGTCTTATGATTTGGAAAACAACCTCCTTCTTGTACCCTGAATCAACAAAAATTGCTCCTGCTATAGATTCTATAACATCTGCGAGTGCCTGTCATACATAGAAATGCACCTGATGAAACACATCACTAAATTTTCATAGCCCAATACTTATCGAGAACACCAATCATTATTATTTAAGCAACTCAAAAAATCAGTCCATCATATGAGAGAGTTTCATGGCTTAAGTACCACATTAAGATTTGTATTCTATTCTATTCTATTCTATTCTATTCTATTCTATTCAATGGGAGACTCATCACATTTTGCATCCAGCTATAACAATCAAGACATTCAATGAATATGGTAGTAATGTGAATAAACGTTGTTTGGATTGGAAGAAGTTATGCACTGAAATATTAAACAGCTGACCTGACAGAAATATGTATCTAGCTCCCATCCAAAAGTTGATTCCAAAGATAACTTCTCAACAGTTTTCATTGTTTGGGTAATGTTATTTTTTACTATCGAGTCACAGAGTATGTGTTCATGCAGCTTAGCTTTAATGGCTGACAGTGCGTAGCATTCATTGTTCACAGAAATAGACCTCATGTTAGTGAAAAATTTCGATGAGAATATGTCACTCGAATATTCCTTGTAGAAGTGCATCGTGATGACATTGTCCAACACTGCGTCGCCAAGAAACTCTAGTCGCTGTAGGGCATGTTAAGAGTTTATCAGAGATACAGCATACAGCATCCTGCATATAAATTATAAAGTTCCGCAACTAATTATGGTGTCCCTAATGTTATGTTTGGATTTGTTCGTACATCCGAACCAGGGCTGAAGACAATTCAGAACAGAATTGATAAGAAGAGATGGAATAAAGTACAATGAATTAAAATAATAGAGTAGAATATAACAATTAAAAAAAACAAACTTCCAATCCTCTGTGTGGACATGTTATGGTAGAATAGAACAAAATTGTCAATCTATCTCACTCCTCTGAATTAGAGGAAAAGAAAAATGAAAGTAAATAATTCACAAATTTCCATTATATTTCATCCTTATTTTACTTATTCAAACAATGGAACATAATTCTCCCATTCCATCCTCTTACAAAGCCTAAAGTTCTCACGATCCACTTTTTAACCATGCGGTAAAATTTAAAAGAATAAAATGATTAATGGGCACCTGATGATCTATTGACACCTAATGAGAGAAAGACAGAAAAAAGACAAGTGTAGGTGATAACGTGACAGGGAAAGATAAATAGATAAAAATCATGAGTATTAATAAGGTGTTAGAAGTGATAAAGTGTCTAGCAACTTATAAAGAAACAACAAAATTGTATGCTTACATGGACAAGTATATGTTCCTTCTAGTTAGTATCTAGATAAATAATCATGCGTACCTCATAACAAGTCTGAATTTCTGGTCGTTTATAAGAACTATGGGTGAGAGCCTCTACTAAAAGGGAAGGGTCTTGAAACGAGTACTCGAGCCGGGATTCTAAAAGTTTGACGTCTACAAGCTTCTCTGGGTCAATGCTAAGGTGCCTCTCATATGGCCAAAAGTTGATGTCAACCTTGATGCCAATCCAATTAATAAACGATAAAGCAGCTTCTTCATCTTTTGTGCTTATAAAGGCACCAATTAGTGCCTCAACAACATCAGCAATGATTTTGAACTCTATTTCTCTCGTTCTACAAACATATACACTTTTTCTACTGGAGACCGACTCTTTTTTAAGCAAGAGATTCTTTGACTTATCGCCAGGTATATCCCACTGCTTTGGATTAAATGTTTCTTTTCGTATGAAACCCTGTAACATGTAAAAGTTTCCATTTGAATCTTTATAAAAAAAAAAAAAAAAAAAAAACAGAACCAGGGATAATTTCAAGGTGATGATATATGAGATTCCAGAGTAGGAACACAAGCACTGATTAGCAGCTAACTAAGCAATATGATCTTCTTGTTTAATTTAATAAAGTTGAGGATTTGTATAGTTTGGCACATCTGAAAAAATGATGAAAGAACATTTTCTTAATACCGGAAGTGAGCGGGTACAGCCACACTTAAACAAGGCATCATTGGAAATGATCTTCTCCCTCTGGTCAGAAAGGGCGCCCTCTCGATCATTTTGATTGGTCTTGAAAAGCTGTTGACTAACAGCATATTTTAGAAAAGAATCTCCAAGTGTCTCTAAGTAATCATAATCATACGCCTCTTGACATCCCTTTGCAGTTATTGCTTGCAACAGCTAATAAAATAATAAACTTTATTATCAACCCATAATGAATGATAGAAGATGATGAGTAGGATGAAGACCATGGAACAGTAATTTACATAAATTTTTTTTAAAATATTTCCTTTTTTCCAATTTGAATAAAATGGTTACAGTAGAGGGTGTTAAAATACTACCTAAATTCATACTCAACAATTTTTTTTTTGTACAAATATTGAGAAATATAATTAATATTCTCGATTATGTAAATATTATTTTTAACTTTTAATATGATATTCACTACTATTTATCTTTCCATTTATAATGAAATATTTAAAAATTAAACAAAGATAAATATATAATTAAAAAATTGTCATTAATATTGCTTTGAATTTTTACATAAATGATAAAAATATTTTTTTAAAATAAATAGAAAATAAAAAGATTATTTTTTTAATAAATGTCACATCATATTCATTGTTACAGGAGACAAATGTAGTGATAAAAAAAACTTTAAAAGACTGAATAATAAGGTGATTTAAATCTTTGAAAAAATAATGTGATAATTCATACAACCTCTAGAAGAGAGAATTAATGACACTTAATTATGTATCTATGAAGATTAGTAGAGATCATGAATCATGATAATCCTGTACCATCTCATAATTTGTCGTCAATTGAGACATGAAATTATTTACTTTACATGAATCATGAATCATGGTGATCAATGTAAACTATCATCATTATGTAATAATAAGCATTTTTCACATGAAGAAGCAGCTTACCTTGCTGATTGGGATATCATTTTGCTTGAAATGATCCAAGAGCATCTTTTTTAAGTTGAAAGCAACGAGCAAGCCCTCAAGCCAATGCATGATTGACGGAATAAAAGAAAATGAATGTATGGTACCGATTGATATTGGTGACATGATTATAGAACAAACTTCTGGCGGCAAGTCAACAGTGCTGCTTGATGCTGAAAGAGGTAAAAAACCAACAATAATCAGGTTTCATTATGTTGATAATGAACTCAGTCAAATGGCATTGAAATAGCTTCTATATTGTAGATGAGCAAGTGTTATGACAACTTAACCTACATAAAATGGAACCAGGTTAATACATTGTTAATGAACATCATGGGTCTGTGCGTTTCAAAAACAATGCAGAGGTTGTTTTCATTCCGAGCCTAAAAACCTTCCAGACGAAATAATAAAGTTTGCAAGCTGATTTCCTTTCAATCTTCACCATAAGAGCATGCAAGGGAAAAAATACATAAAAAGAACTACTAAATCATATTTATTTTTGATTCATGTAGGACCCCTTGTACTTGGGATCAGTTTTTGTAACCTCTATTATTATGAATGTACATTGATCAACCATCTAGGAACCCCATATTAATGTTGGATTAGCAAGAGAAGATGATATCCTCTGTTAGATAAAGCACATTTATTACATGTTAATTTGGAAATATACATCACTAGATTTAATTTATTCTTTTGTATCTATGATTGATTCTGTTGTAACCTAATATGTGAGTATAAATATAAAGCATGTGTGCACATACAACCCATAACATTAAGAAATGTTCTTTCTATATCCTCCATGGATCCATGGAGAACAATTTAGAACTACAAAGCCTTTTCATATTTCTTTAGGTAATATCAGTCACATAGGCAATACTGGGAACTAGAATATATGAGCAACGAATTATTAATTAAAACTTAAACCTTTCTCCTTCTTTTGTCTTGCCTTCAGAAGGTAATTCCCCACTTTAAAAATACTCCTTCCACGAAGTAGGGATTGATGTTCAAAACGCAATTCAATCTCGTGGCTGAAATTTTGAAACAAAAATCAAATAATTCATGGTGCTCAATGGATGAAATTTAAGACAAAAGTAGATAAATAGGCTACAAAATTTACTTACCGGTTTTTAAAGTGCTCCTTGTAAGTATTAGTTCCCTTTAGAGTTGAGTTTCCATTCAATTTCTGTTTACCATCAATGATATTAACGATATAAATGTAATCATTATGAGGAGTGTAGACCACACAATTTTCAAGTTTGCAAGAGCAAACTGAATCATTTCGGATCCTCACATCACATGCACGATCCTTACAATCACAAGGACTTTCAGATGAAAAAGGAACAGATAAAACAGACTTCCAATCAATAATCGAATTTGAAGGTCTCTGGTGTTTAACAGTGGCCGGGAGCAGAAGATAATCAAATTCAGGATTATCTCCCAAACTGAAATCATCTGAAACACTTGTTAACTCATTAACGTCCCCATTTAGGAGGATCCTAAAGAGGGTAGTCTGAAATCTTCTACAATTTTGAACCTGTAAAATAAAAATTCATATATACAAGGAATGAATCAGGTAATGATTTCTTAGCTATTGTGAGAAATAAGATCAATAAATATATATTTGAATAGTTGAGATTTTAAAATAAATGTGACTATTAACCAACTGTTAATCTTATCTGTTCATTTATGTTGGCATTGTCAATATTTATAGATCTCACATTTTTTAAGATAAGAATTGTTGTCATTGAAAATGTCAAAAACGCACACACAATCTTCTTGGACAGTAACTGTCATGAAAAGAAAGAAGAAATGTAAACACACCTCTTCTGAGCTAAGTTGAATGTCTTCCACATGTCTGAGGTTCACTAACAATTTTCCCCTTTCCACATCAAATGATGTGCCTGATAATGTGTCTACGATTTCCGAGTCAAGTTCACTCCTAATTGCAAGTACAATGTCATTAACAGATATCTCATACTTGTAATCCTGCTTCAACTCCATCAAATAGCAATGGTATGTTACATTGCGAGCTTTTGATGAACAATTCACCAGTTCGGGTGGGACATAACTGGGGTGCTCATTTCCTACACAAGGCATATATAGTTGCCAACACAACAACCAGCAAATAAAAAATAAAAGAAATATGAAATAATAATCAGATCATGTTGATGACAATATCTAGAAAGCCATGTTAATAAAAGCCATTTCGGAAATCAGATTTTAACTACCAAGAATCAGTTAATAAAAATATAAAGAAGAAGAAGAAAGAAGTTACCAAATCCTTCCATGTTGATGACAATATCTAGAAAAGCGGTTGCAATGGCCTTTGATCTTGCAGTCACTTGTACCCGATGAGTCTCGCAGTTAAGTTCCAATCTATATACATTAGAAGTGGCTGTAGGGACCACTTTGCATTTACTAAATTCTACAGAAAAAGGAAAAGCTGAAGTAGGGGAATCTTTTTGGGGACCTTTAGCTGAAAGCTGCTTGGACATGAAGCAATTCGATCGTACTTGATGTGACTCGAGTATCCCACAGGCCAATAGACTCTTGTTTATTATAAATACTTTATCAATTTTAATTTATTAGATGTAATTAAAAATATGTATAGAAATAGAAATATGACCAGTTTGTTTCAATTTTAATAAAATGATTTAAAAAAATACTTAAAAAACTAATTTTTTAAGAAATAAATAAGAATTACTTATTAAAAATATTAAAAAAATAATTTAGCCTAATACATAAAAAGAAAAAAAAACTATATATTTTATTAAAAAACACTTTTATTTTTTAGAAAACAAGTCTAAACAATCAGATCATTTCTTGTTAAATTCACATGTTGTTCCAATCTAATTAGTATTTTTTTATTTTAAATTAATTGATTTTTAAGATTTTGACACATCAATTAAGATGTTTGTTTTAAGGTATAAATTTGTATTTTGAAGAATGTCTGGAAATATTATTCTTACTAGTATATTTGTTTTTCATTAGCAATTTAAGAAAAAATATATATATTTAATTAAAAAATAAAAGTAAAATAAGAAATATGGAAGAGTAAAGTGTGATAGGTAATTATTATAGAAAATAGTTTTTATTTTTAAAGAAATACAAAATGAATTTAGATCCTCTCTTATAGGAGTTTATAGAAAATAATATTTTAAAATTAAGACAGGCTCTAACAATCATCTTTATTATTCACTTGTATCCAATTGTCCATATTAATCAAGTTTTTCAAATAATTAATATATATTATTATTTTAATCTTTGAAATTTAGGATAAATTTGGTTTGGATGATTTAATTTTGGTCCCCCAAATTTAAAAAAAAAAATATTTTAGTCCCTCAATTTTTTTTTTAAAAAACATGTTTTTAGTCTTTAAACACTAAATTTGAAAGAATAAAATAAATTTTTTAAAGTTGGTTTTAGTCCCTACATAGTAAATTTGAGAGATTAAAATTATTTTTTTAAAATTTAAGAGACTAAAATAAACGTTTTAAAATTTGAAGGACTAAAATCAAATTTATTTCAAATTTTAGAGATTAAAAATATAATTAAGTTTATTTTTTATTATATTGAATTTGATCATTTATCTTTTAAAAAGTTTAAATAGTTATTTATAATGAAACCTTCTTTATGGATTTGAACAATATATTATTTTGTTCTCAAGGAGCTCATCATCTTGTTCTTCCATAGCTTTTTGTAGATAATTAAGCTCGACTTGCAACTTAGAAATATTTTGATTTAATTTTGAAGAATTTCCATAGCAACCTTTAATTTTCCTTCAACGTTTGCTCTATTTATCTCTTTACAATAAATTTTTTAGCTATATCTTGGGCAAATTTCTTCACCTTAGCAACAAACTTATCGGCTTTAACAAGCTTCTTTGTCACTAATTCCTTCTCTTTGGCCTTATCATTGATTGTCATCTCATGATCACAATAGATTTCAATAACTTTACCTCAACCTCCAAAGTCTTAATCTTATCATTAGCCTTAGCTATGTTCCCTTTGTCAAACCTTGACAATAATGCCTCATCAAGCAAAATACTTGTACCTCCCAAGTTTGCATTCCACATCGAAGTCATGCTAGGAGAAAGATAAACATGGACCAATCGCTTAAGTTTTGCACTATGATACCTTAACATTATTTTTCTTCTCCTTTCACTACTAGTTTAAAGAGGCTGATTTGAACTTTATGAAAACCTACCCCCAAGAATATTCCTTGCATGCCTTGGTGATTTAAGGGTTGACTAGGCTAATTGCTAGAACCAATGGGAACATTAGTTAATTTTGGAGGATCCTTGAATGCGTCAACACGAACCAAGGATCTTGATTCATTTTCTAGAATAATTTCTTGATGCTTAAAATGAGTTGTGGTAGACACACCTTCCTTTGCCATATCTCCTACAACTTGGCCTTTAGGAACTTGCTCAGCAGGTGCTAATTAATCAACGTTTACCATTAAAGGATCATTTTCAACATGATTAACATTAATGGGTTTGACCTCTTTTGAAACCTTCTTTTTTTAAGGACAAGCAAATTCAAGACGATTTTTTCCACCCTTGAGGTCTACCAACTTGCTTAGCTTTTTATACTCAAATGCCCTTTATTTTCCTATAAAATGAAAACATGATTTATAAACAATTCAACACATTCTAACTAAAAAGCAAAAACATATAGTATACTCATACATCAATTCTTTATCTTGTTTTTCTAAAAAAGAAAGCAACAAAAAAAATTTACATGATAGAGGTCGAGGAAGAGCTACTAAAATAGAAATGTCCCCCTTATCAATGGTCGACAACATACTATCTAAACAATATTTGAATTTGAGAGGACGATGTTGCCAATAAAAGGGAAATTTTCTATTTCCCTTTGAAGTATAAAAAATCTCACGAAAAGCAGCATCATTAAGAGAAAGACAAACACAAAAAAAAATTATATTTAAAATTTTTCCAAGACTAAGTATACAAGGTAAACAAGCCCCTATATTGAGCACCATTAAAGGGGATCCATCCAATTTGCACCCTTGACTTCAACTGACAAAAATACATAAACTTGGTCACAATAGATGTAATATTCATCATGTCACATAAGTTTTCAAAAACTCGTAGAAAGACTCAATAATTGGGATGTAGTTATGATGGAGTTAAGTTCAAAGTATTTAAGATACCACATTGAAAATAAAAAAATGGTAAGGTTATTACTAACTTACTAAACAAAACCTCATACATAAACACAAGATTGGGTTAACCAAGAGTAGCTTGAAGAAAAACTCGACCTTCAAGCAAGCACAGCTCAACCAATAAATCATTAAAACATTATACTGCTACTATGTCCATTTTTCTCTTTAAACAATTTATAGATCCTTTTGTCTACAAGGATGAACTATAAGCATCGGCCTCTCCCACTACCCTACTAAAACCCTTGGTTGCAATCGGGGGAAACTTTCTTTTTTACTTACGTGTTGTTTTTGTAGGACCTTCACCCTTCCTTTTCTCAGACAATCAATGTGTCGAACCCTTTTCAACTACCACAACCCTCGACATTTCCTCATTTCCACCATTTATAACCATTGCAACCCAGTATTCTCCCATAACCCCACTAGGTTTGTCTTAGTCCCCTCATTTTCACCCAAACTTAAAGAAGAAAAAGTGGAAGAAGACCCAGAACTCTCCTCCTTCTCTAACCAATCTCTTAGCTTATAAATTTCCTTAGCCAACATTGAACCCCTTAGTGCATCATGAAATCCTTCACCCTTAGACAAAGATGCACTTGAAACAAACATACTAACAAGTAAAAGCAAAAAGAAAAAGAAACAAGCGTACCTAGCTTGAAAGCACAAATAATCTAGGAAACTCTTCGAATAGAGAAGAAGAAACAAAGTAAGATAGACCACAAATGAAAGACTACATATTTAAAGTATGAAGTGAAATGAAGAAGCGAAGAAACAATGAGTGGAAGTATGTTCTAGAGCGTCACAACCCTTTAAATAAAATTTTGAATCCAAACTAAACAGTCATAGGGCCCTTTAAAAAGCCCATAATTGAAATGGCATGAAGACCGTGAATGGACAATTATGTTGCAACACTTTGTATTCCATGTAATCGTCATAACGCTTTGGAATACTAACTCTCATAATTACATATGTTTGTCTTTATTATCACAAGACACGTGTCACAAACACAATATTTGGTATTTTTCTTATAGGTCGAGCTCATTCACCCTTCTTTTAGAAGAGCTCCAAGATGGGGGATGTACGTACCTGACCATGCATCCACTATAGGATAAATTCACATCACACCTCATTAACCTAATGAACTCCCCATTATCTCCACACTCATCCCCTCAAACCCAATAACAATGGGTTTCGACACACCTAAAGAACACAGTTCTATAACTGTCATCGTCACACGTGTACATCTATAAATAAACAACAAAAAAACATACATAATAGATTAAAGAAAACTCACCTTAATTATTTTCTTTAGTGCATATACTAACTAAAACATTAAAGTCCTTATTATAGATATTCTTTTCATTTTTCATGCTAAAAAGAATAAAACAGAATTCGATACAAAAAGTCGATCTAAATACCCAAATTGATAAGAACACATATTTCAATAAAAATTAATATAAGCAACAATTTTAAAAGAAGTGTTATAAAAATATACAAATAAATTTTTCTGAAGATTCTATAATTAGAGAGGTAGTGTTCAGTATTTACTCACAAAGTCTTTTACAAGTATTTTTTAATCAACTTTTGAATGAAATATTGTTGACGTTGTGGACTTCAGAGTTTGGAAATAAAACTTGCACCGCTATTTTTGAGGAAACGCGGTTATGAGAGCCTCGTCGAAAACTTCAACAAGCAAACATTACTATGAATACTTTTGCTATTTTGGTATCGCAGTCGATCAATGTAGAGAAGGAAAGGATTAAGAGAGGGATGGTTTCATTATTTGACTTTCTATTCCAATTGGCACGTCATTATTCTTAATTTTCATGTTGACGTCATAAAATAATATTTTTACCTGCGACAACCACTCTTTAATGTTTCTTTTTATAAATTTTAGTTATATGATTGAATTTAAATTTAATTGTCATGATAATATAAAATAATTTTATATCATCAACTAATTACAAATTATGTTAATATAAAATTGAATGATAATTAGATGATATTGTAAAATTATTTTATATGGTATTGCATAATTTATTTTCTTTGAATGATTTTTTTTCTACTATTATTTTGTATATAATAATTTAAATTTAAATTTGTAAAAATATTTAATTTTTTGAATTATAAAAAATTTGCTCAGTTAATTTGTATATAATATATAAAAATATATTTTTGATTCTTACAATATTTTTTTCTAAGACAATTTGTTTTTAGATATTGCATATGGATAAATCTCTAATAGAAAAATATAAAATGAAACTTTAAAAGAAAAATTAATTAAAATTTTAATAAATATACATAATTATTTTAATGAATATATTTTTTAAAAAAAGAATTAAAAAATGACATGCATCATTATTGAAGAAAAATACTATTCGATTAAATTATTCCAAGAGAAAATGTATTTATTTTTATTAAAAATCACAAGTATTTTCTTCTTAAAAACAACGTATTTAGAATTTAAATTCGAGACTATTGGTTTAACTTAAACAATTCTATGTTAATTGATGTACTTGGTTAGTGATTTTTAAAAAAAAATATCAATTTAATGTATAAGAGTATATTAATTAAATGCTTGTATAAATTTTAGTTTATTTTTTATGTATTTTTAATAAAAAAATTACATTATCAATCAGTTAAAAATTATAATTGATAT
>JAMLFT010002732.1:0-24308 GCA_026544285.1 Pachyrhizus erosus | reverse complement strand
TTTTACTTCAAATTTTTATTTTTAATTTTTATAATTAATTTAAATATTTTCTACTGCAATATGAATATGTTTTAATATCTTTACACATGAATTTTCAAATTATTTTTTATTTAAATTTACTTATTTCTATTTTTATTTGATCGTAACAATAATTTTAATTTTATTTTTATCAAAGTTAAGATTATATTATTTGTAGTGTTTGCATCGAATTTAATTATTATATATAAATTTATTATTTTTATTTTAATAAATAAAAAAATTATGACATAATTATTTTAAAAAAAATTTATTCATAAATTCATATTAAAAAATTAATTTATACATATTTGAGATATTAAAAAAAATCAACACATTAAATAAATAAAACTTAGTATTTCATCAATTTTAACGACTAATATCTTATATATTTATTTTAGCATTTATCATTTTAAAATTAGAAGAAAAATAAAATACATAATAATTATTAAAAAGAAATGAAAATAAAGAAAGAAAATTTAAAATATCTTAAATAATTTTAAATAAATAAATAAATAATAAGAATAATAAAAAAATACTTAAAATATATTTTTTACTGATACAGTCAATGTATTGTAAAAAAATAATGCATATAATGAACAATTCTATTATATACAGAATATATGAGATTTTTATTTGTATAATTTTCTTTTTTAACTTAACATTTACTCGGCCTTGATAAAGAATGTTTGTTTAAAAAAAAACTTTATGTACATTGAATATGGATTGGATTTTTTAAAAATTACTTAATATCTAATTCGTATAAAAAAAATTGGATTGGATTTAACGTGGAAAGCAATGAATTTAGAGATAAAAAAAATTATTAAAATGAATTTAAAGTAATTTGAGTTGGTTTGGTTTTAAATTGGTTTCGGATAATTGAATATTTTTTAACTGGCCTAGTTCAGAGACGTGATAATAAATTTCACAAATAATCGCACAAATGAAACAACAAACAGAAACAATCCTAAAAGAAAAAAAAAAAAACTTAACAACAAAAACACTTGTAAATCCATCTTTAGAGCGAAGCTCATTTGCACATTGTATTCTCCCAGTCTAAAACTCAGAAAACACTATTTTTAATATATATATTTTTTATGATTATTAAAAATAATTAATTTTAACAAATTTTACTTATAAATATGAAGAAAAAAAATGAATAAATATTAATTTTGAGAGAGTGAGCTAGCATTCATTGGTGATATTTTAAATGGTTTTGGCTTCTTCTGTATGAAACCAAGGCGTAGCAAACGAGAAAAACGCGTTTCTCATGTAAGGAAGATTAGGTGATACGGGAAGCCATTCCTTGGCCGCATTCCTATTACTCGAGTTGACTCAGCAAGCACCCTGAGTCATATAACTCGTTCACTCACACTCCTTCATCATACTCTCACTCTCCTTCAAGCTTCCCCCACCATGATCTCCAATCGCACCGAAACCTTATAACCAAATCCTCCAAAATGATGAACCAGGATTCCAACGAACACCAGCAAATTCTTCATGCCTCGCAAGATGACGAAATAATGGAATCGCTGATCCTCGACGACGACCACGACTCCGTTCAGCACCAACGTCCTACGCCTCCTCAAAGTCCTAATTCCCCTTTCAACTCCTTTCTGGACCCTCCTTCCTATGCGGACGCGATATTCACCTCCTTCGATTCCAACGGCCATGACCAAGCCATCGAAACCCCCGCCCGATCCGGCTCCGACGACTACCTCCACATCTCCGTCACCGATCCGCAGAAGGAGCAGGACCTTGCCACCTCCCTCGTTCCCGGCGCCGCCACCTTTTACACCTACCTCATCACCACACGCACCAATCTCCCCGAATTCGGCGGCGCCGGCTCCGATTTCTCCGTCCGGCGGCGTTTCCGCGACGTCGTGACGCTCTCCGACCGGCTGGCGGAGGCCTACCGCGGGTTATTCATCCCGGTGCGGCCGGACAAGAGCACGGTGGAGAGCCAGGTTATGCAGAAGCAGGAGTTCGTGGAGCAGCGGCGCGTCGCGCTGGAGAAGTACCTCAGGAAGCTGGCGGTGCACCCAGTGATCGGGCGGAGCGAGGAGCTGAGGCTGTTTCTCGAGGCCAAGGGGCGGCTGCCGCTGGTGAGGACCACCGACGTCGCGTCGCGAATGCTTGACGGCGCCGTCAGGCTGCCGCGGCAGCTGTTCGGGGGAGAGGCGGAGCTGGGTGAGGTGGCTCAGCCGGCCAAGGGCGGGAGGGACTTGCTGAGGATTTTCAAGGAGTTGAAGCAGTCTGTTGCCAATGATTGGGGCGGAAGCAAGCCCTTGGTTGTGGAGGAGGATAAGGAGTTTCTGGAGAGGAAGGATAAGTTGGGGGAGTTTGAGCACCATCTTAGCCATGTTTCTCAGCAGGTTTTTTTTCTTCTTCTCTTGTTTTGGCCTTACTGTTTGTTAGTTGACAATGTTGCATTTTGGGTAATGATCTTAACTGAGTGCTTATTAAGTAAGTTCATTATAAGTAATCAGCTTCTTAATTATGTGCTCATTCAGTAAATTCATTATCTGATTAACTATGGTGCATTCTAAGCTTAACTAAGAGCATTTGGGTAGGTGCTTATTCAGTAAGTTTATTATGAGATATGCATTAACTAACTGCATTTTGAGTAATGGGCTTAACTCAATGCTTATTCAGTAAGTTTATTATAATCTTTTGGCTTCCATGATTGCTAATTGACTATGGTGCATTTGGATAATCAACTTAACTTAGTGCTTATTAAGTAACTTTGTTATAAAATTAACTACCTTGCGTTATAAGCTTAACCATATACATTTAGGCAATGAGCTGAACTAAGTGCTTATTTATTAAGTTCAATATAAGCTTTTGGCTTCCATGTTTGTTAGTTTACTATGGTGCACGTGGATAATGAGCTTAACTAAGTGCTTATTCAATAAGCTCATGTCAACAAGCTTGAAATAAGTATCAGTTTATAAGAAGGTTTGAGTTGCTTTTGAGCTTAACCAAGCACTTAATTATAAGATATGTCTATATACGTTCCATAAAAGCTCATTCAAACACTCTCCCAATGCATGTTTGGATTAGTTTATTCTGCGGTAAATAGTGGCTCTTTTTATCAGCTTTTGAAAGAGCTGTTGAAAAATTGTTAGTTGGTTGAATTGAATTGAGAAGCATTCCTCATCAAGTGTAGCTATGATTACTGGGTTTTGTTTAAAATATGCTCCTTTTTGGAATTGTGTTACCATGTCCATTTTTGTCAGGTGGAACTGAATAAGAACAGTGTTGTTTTTCCTTCTTTGATTGTTGAGTTTGATTTTGTTTATCTGCATTGAGCTGCAGGCTGAATCCCTTGTCAAGTTTCAGCAAGACATGGGTGAAACAGTGGGTGAACTAGGGCTGGCTTTTGTAAAGCTTACTAAATTTGAGACGGAAGAAGCCATATTTGAGTCTCAGAAAGTACGTGCTGCTGACATGAAAAATGTGGCAACTGCAGCTGTTAAAGCAAGCAGGTTATATAGAGAGCTGAATACACAAACAATCAAACATTTGGCAAGTACAAATATTCTTATAACTTATGATAGAATCTTTTAGCTTGTTTATAAATCTATGGTGGAAAACTGGAAACTTTAATGATGATAGTTGCTTTAACCTCCTGATATAGTCCCTAACTCTTTTCTGTTGCTGATGAGTAATATCTTCTTTATGTTGCAGGATAAACTACATGAATACCTTGGGACAATGCTAGCTGTCAACAATGCATTTTCTGACAGATCAAGCGCATTGTTGACTGTTCAAACGCTCTCATCAGAACTAGCTTCTTTACATTCACGGGTGGAAAAGCTTGAAGTTGCTTCATCCAAAATATTTGGTGGAGACAAGTCTAGGATGCGGAAAATTGAAGAGTTAAAAGAAGCCATTAGAGTTACCGAGAATGCTAAAATTTGTGCGGACAGAGAGTATGAACAAATCAAGGTAACATTTTACTAACCTTTTAATGGGTTGTCCGCTCCCTTTAGCATATGTAACTCTGACTCAGCTGTAGTCTTGCTACTTTGAGCTTTTATCCCCCTGCATATTATTAACTCATTTTCACTTTTAGAATTGACTTTTCCATATTTTCTTTTGCATACTATACAATGCCTCCTTATTTGTCATATATTAAAGATTAATTTCTTTATTTGCTTTCATCTCATGTGTACAATTATATTAATGTAGGAGAAGGTTTTACACAATATAACTCAGTTAATGAATTTGATATAGTCACTAAATTTTAAACACCCTTACATCCCTCATGGAAAATTGATGAGATCCAATTAAATGATCATAATAAAAATTAGTATCATTTCACTTTGATAATAAATTTGATTTGATATGCATATTTTCTTGATGCCTATAATGCAAGTGTATTTGTAGACAAGTGTCGGGGTGAAAGAAAAAAGACTATATTAGTCACAAAACTATATTTTAATGCACTTGTAAATGTTTCATTGAGGGCTGCTTCATCCATTAAAAATGTCAATCAATAGCAGATTTGGTAACAGATTCAAATTTGATTTCTAGATCTCTTGCCATCTCAATATGGAAAATGCCACATGGAAGGAAAAATGATGACCATTATATTACTCAAGAACCTCAAAGTCCTACATTGGACATGGAGTAAAACATCCAAGCATACAACATATAAATAAGAAATAAGAAATAATTACACAGACCTCCTTTGAGGTTGGCAGTAATTACACTTAGATCTTGTTTGTTTAGAAATTTACACCTACTTCCCTTGTGTCTCTTGCTTTGTTAATTTTAAGGTAATGTGTATGGTTCATACATAAAGACAAGGGAGGTATTTTTAAAAATAAAGGGTCTTTAAGAATAAGAAAAATATATAAAATAAGGGATGTAAGTGTTATTTCTAAATCAAGTAAGGTTTAGGTGTAATTATCACTAACTTCAAGATAGATCAGTGATTCAGTGTAATTATCCCTATATATAAAATATAAAATATAGAATATATATTAAACCCTCTTAGATGTGGGTTTGGATTTAACTCAACCCCAAAAGCTAGCTTATAGAGTGAGGATTATCTCCCATTTATATCCACTATTTTGGCTATATTACTAGTTAATGTGGAGTCTCCAACACCCCCCCCTCACGTCAAGGATTGGACATCTTGAATGTGAAATTTACACGACTGAATATTTATGGGTAGTCCAAAAGCAAGTGGCACGATAGGTCCATCAACAAACTCTTTGGATATGTTCTGATACCATCTTAGAATGTGGGTTTGTGTCTAACTCAACTTTGAAAGTTAGCTCATAGGGTGAGAATTACCCTACACTTATATTTGGATATGTTTTGATCATATTACTAGTTGATGTGGTATCTGTAACAAATTCCATAAGGAGGCTTTATGACAAGTGCTACATAGGATAGTTAGTGCAACATTCAGGCATACAATATATGTAAAAGCCAAGTCTAAAACAAAGCATAAAATGATATTCAAATAAAGAATGCAAGTGTAATTTCTAAATCAAACAAGGTTTAGGTGTAATTACCCCTAATTTCAAGAGAGATCATTGTAACTATCTGTTAGGGCCCCAGCCCAATAAGGGTAGCACCTTTGGGTACTATACCCATATGAATAAAGTGGGTTAAAATAATCAAACTTGAATATAAACAATTTCTTACTTCTGCAATAGGCAGGAAGTGAATAATCAATTTGTAACCTGGAGTCATTGGCTTGGTAAAAGGGAAAGGACCTTTGGGGAGACTTGTCTCCTGAGTATAATACAAAACTCTTCTTCCTGCAATCTCTCTTTTCTCATAATCTGGGTGCCTAAAACTATCCCTATATACTGAGTTTTGATTCCTCTTGTTTTATGGGCAGAGTGAACTGGACACAGGATTTGTTCACTGGCTTTCAATTGGTCTGGTCTGGTCTGGTCATGTTCTTGTTCATGTCTCCATAGTCCATATTTGCTTTCATTTCATGTGTTATATTAACTCGGAGAAAATTTGATACACTCAGTGACTAAGTTTGATATATTCACTATTCACCTTTTCAGCCCTTGGAAAACTGACAATGAGATCCAGTTAAATTATCGTAAATGATCATAATAAGAATTATCAATATTACACCTTGACAATAAATTTGGCTTGTTATCTATAATGCAAGCGTATTCATAATTTTCCATCTCGGTATTGTAAAATCCAATATTTTAAAAACTGGGTCCATCATTAAATTGGTGAAACGGTGAAAAAATGGGTTTGTGGTTATGGTTCACTGGTCGGGTCATGGTTGTAATGAATATTATATTGAACTGATTCAATAATTAAACAAATTATTACTATTATATAATATATTAAATAATAAACAAACTAGAAAGTCATATGGAATCAAGTTAGGTAAAAATTTAAATTAGTACAAAACGATCATATTGGATGTCGTGCAAGATAAAAGAGAAATGTTAAAAGGTTAAATATAAAAGCAAGTGCCACGTGGAGTTAAAGAAAAGAAGGATAACCATTATTATGTTGTTTAGTGCATCAAAATCCCAATTTGGACACTAAGTGGATCATCCGATTCCAAGCATATATTGTATATCAAAGCTTCAAAGTTAATGAATATGTTGCATAGTGCTCAAAGTCTCACATTCGACATCGACTAAAAAGTTCAAGAATATTAGCATATCCAAGAGTTTAGGAAGGCTATATGCAAGTCCCACGTAAGATAACGAGTATAAAACGTTCAAGCATACAATATATACAAAAGCTAAGAGGAGGAAAATCCATCCCATACCGTGCCTATACATGATTGTCTTTAATTTATAGCTTGTATTAGACCATTATTTGGTGCAACAAATATTTTTTATTAAATTAAACTCTAAAAATAAAAACCAGTTCAAACTAATACCCTATGTTTTGTAAGTTAGACCTGTTCATCAGTTTTTCTACTCCCCTTGTTGGTTCCTCTTCCTCCAGCTTCTGCTTTATGGGTTAAACGTACTGAACACAAGATAAAAAATTCACTAGGTTTTCAGGTTGGACCAGCCCAGTTATTTAATCAATAGTAAAATCTATAAATTTGGTTTCATTAGGGCTAAAGTTATATTGATTGATGATACAAGTTTGTATATATGCAGATTGGAATCAGATAAAGGCACTGATAGTGAAATCTGTTTAAAATGTTTGCTTCATCTGATATTTTGTTTTGGAGAAATTGTTAGTAGATGCATCCCATGAAAAACGAAAATTCAGCTGATCAAGTCTGCTAATTTAGGCTCTACAGAACAATAGATTACTTATGGTCTTCTCGTCCTTTTGTCAAAATAGGTTACAAATTTTCAGCTCTTAACATTTTGTCCCTTGTATCTTTGTTTTATCTGCTATCTGTTCTCCAGATTAAGATGTGATTTCCCTATGTGTTGTTCGTATTTAGTTCAAATTTATATTTCTATTAAGAAAAAACAAAAAATCAATTAAAAAATTTATGAAATATTTCTGGGAAGTCTTTATCATGGAATATTGTGTTAAAGTATATCACTTATGAATGTGGAATATTTGCAGGAAAACAATAGAAGTGAACTTGAAAGAATTGACAAAGAGAGGAATAGCGACTTCCTAAGCATGCTGCGAGGGTTTGTGGTCAATCAGGTAACATACATTTATTTTCTATATTTTGTAAGCTGTTAAGTTTAGATGACCTGTATCTTTTGCGATTCAGAACAATAACTAATCTACTTTATGCATTTTACAGGCAGGCTATGCAGAGAAGATGGCAGCTGTATGGGAGAAGCTTGCGGAAGAAACAAGCTAAAAGCCTAATATGTACTTGGCTGTAAATTCTTGTTTTCGCCTTTTTTATGCAGTATTTCTAGATTTTGGTTCCATTAATTTAATCTTATGTAGGTGCATTACTTTAGACGAACTTTTAGTTGAGACCAAGAGCTGTATATGCGTATATCCTTTTTTATTTTTGTCCGACATTCAAGATTTCTATGTGTTTTTAACTTTTAACAAATCAGAGGTGTACATTTCTTGCATATATCCTTTTATTTTCATGTTATTAATTAATTTTTTTTTTTTTGTGGACAGTTGAGTATCTAACCCTCAATAGATGCCTTTTTTATGTAGTAATTCTTCATTTTGATTTCATTAATTTAATCCTATGCAGTTTCACATTACATTAGACGAACTTGGTATTTTAAGATGAAAGGAATGAAAATAAAGATGAAAGAAAAAAGAAAATACGGTCAAGGATGTTTTTAATTATTATTGGAAAGAATTGGAAGGAAAAGTTGACATTTTCCCTCTCTACCAGTCCAAAAAGGCCATTAGTTTGATGGATATGCATATATATTGCATATATTCATTTATTTTCATGTTATAAATTAATGTTTGATTTTTTGTTGTGAACGCAGTTGACTTATGTTTGGACAATAGCCGGGACTGGTGCTGTTAAAACCCAATTTAGCCTTTTTTGTTCAAAAGATTTTGTGCCGTTGATTTCACCGCGGTAATTATGTACGTATACGACGAAATAGAATTAACGCAAACATGGGAGTATAAATAAAAAGTTTAAGGGAGGAGGAGACAGGGTGGAGGTGAACAAGAACTAGTTTCTATTATGAATTGAACTAATGAAGTGTTTAAAGAGAACACTTACCGATTTAAAAGCACAATACTATATACAGACACTAGCACTCAAACAGGCAAAAATCAATGTAAGAATGAAAGAATAATAATACTGTCCTGCCTACACTACTACACTACGTTAGTCCTAAAGAGAAACGTAAAAGTAAAAGTTGTCCACTTAATACCCAATATTCATTCATTCACTGGTCGAAGGGATGGCTCCATCGTCACCCGAACTGGCTGATATCTCTGGTCTAATCTCTTCAAGCTGCTGAAGGACTTGCTGTACTTCTGGTCGTGCTGATGGAGAAGGATCAACACAATGCAAAGCAAGCTTCAATGTGTTTAGCATCTCATCGCCATATGTTGAAGCATCTCTCATCAACTCTACATCGAAAACCTCATTTGTCCACTCCTCTTTGACAATAGAGGCAACCCACTGAGGTAAATCCACGCCATTCATAGCCTCACCAGGTGGCTTCCCCGTTAGGAGTTCTAACAAGATGACACCAAGACTGTATACATCAGTTTTTGTGTTGGCTTTTTTAAGCTTTGAGAGCTCAGGTGCTCGGTATCCCAATGCTCCAGCAGTGGCAATCACGTTAGAATTAGCAGCAGTTGTCATCAACCGAGAAAGACCAAAATCAGCTATTTTAGCATTCGTATTCTCATCCAGCAGCACATTGCTGGACGTAAGGTTCCCATGTATGATGTTCTCATTGGAATGAAGGTATGACAAGCCACGAGCCATTCCCTGTGCTATTTTCATCCTTGTTGGCCAATCAATGGCTGTTTCTGGCCCACGAGCTGCACAGAAATGGAAAACAGTCAACATAAGTGTTAATAAATTAAGCAAACATTATACCATGTAAAGAAAAAATGATCATAGGCTAACTTACCATGTAGGAAAGAAGCAAGACTTCCCTTAGGCATGTAATCAAATACTAGAAGCTTTTCTCCTTTGGGTCCCAAGTAATAGGCTCTTAATGCCAAAAGATTTGGATGTCGAATTCTTCCTATAACACTAACTTCAGATTCGAATTCTTTCTGACCTTTAGTGATCTTTTCCCTCAATCGTTTCACTGCAGCTTGACTTCCATCCTCTAATGTAGCCTTGTACACAGTTCCATATGTACTCTTTCCCATTATCTCTGCTGTTGCACACAAGAGATCATCTGCTGTAAAAGCCAATGGTCCATCAAAATGGACTAGTTTACCTCCTGCCTCACCACCCGCTTCAGCTTCGCCTGCAACAGGAGGGACTCCTTTTTCTGACCTGGCAGCAGATGCAGATGCTCTCCCTGTGGCCTGGCCACCGTCTGCATTTGATGTTGCTCTTTTTCTGATCAAGCAGAATAACAGAATGCAGCAAATTGTTACCAGGACTACAAGGAGCACTCCTGCTACTATGAGAATTATGTCTTTGGTGCCTAGTTTCTTATGATGATGGTGTTGGGATGTTTCAGGAGGTGAACCAGAAGGAGCTGGCGTGGGACATGGTGTTGAAGGGCTATACCCACATAGTTGAATATTTCCCAAAAATGAGCTTGAGTTAAATTTTTGGGCAAGTTGGGTTGGAACTGGACCAGAGAGGTTGTTATGAGAGACGTTGAAGAAATTAAGACTACGCAGGTTGTCAAAGGAGACTGGAATTTCTCCACTGAGACGATTCAGAGACAAATCAAGCTGTGTAAGCTTTGAAATGTTTCCAATACTTTGAGGAATGTGGCCACTAAATTGGTTTCTGCTCAGAACTAGAACAGAAAGATTGTGCAATCTGCTTAAAGCTTCTGGGATTTGATTGCCAAGGTGGTTGTTCTCTACATTCAACAGAGTGAGTGAGGAAACATTAGAGAGAGTGGCAGGCAAGCTTCCATTCAAGGCATTATTAGAAAAATCTACTGTCTTAAGTCTAGAAAGACTTCCTATTTCATTTGGGATAGCTCCACTAAACCGGTTATGACTAAGATAAATCTCTGTGAGTTCACTCAAGCTGCCCAAAGAAGCAGGAATGCTTCCAGTGAAGAAGTTATGATCTAGGATCAGATTTTGAAGCCGAAAGAAGTGGTTCTTCAAGCTACCACCCCATGAGTTAGGAATAGAGCCTGAGAGGTTATTGTGTTGAAGAGATAGGTAGGTGAGAGAAATTAAGTGAGTTAGGCTAGTTGGTATTGGGCCAGACAAGGAATTAAAGCTCAAGTTAAGCCAATAGAGCTTAGTGGCATTCCCAAGGCTCACGGGGATTGTCCCATTGAGCAAATTATTGCTGAGGTCTAAAGACTGAAGCAAAGGACAGGAACCTAAAGAAGGAGGGATGGACCCTGTGAACCTATTGTTGAAAAGTTGAACCCCTCTTAGATTGAGAAGAAGTCCCAATGCTGAAGGGATTGAACCACCAATTTGG
Organism: Pachyrhizus erosus; assembly: GCA_026544285.1. Taxonomy (NCBI): domain Eukaryota; kingdom Viridiplantae; phylum Streptophyta; class Magnoliopsida; order Fabales; family Fabaceae; genus Pachyrhizus; species Pachyrhizus erosus. The sequence continues at coordinate 13,279 of JAMLFT010002732.1, read as the reverse complement.
TTATCGTGAAGACTAAGCTTTCTAAGCCCCCTAAGTTGGCCAATCCTCTCCGTGATATGCCCCTTCAACCCCTTCCAAGGAAGCTGGATTACAATAACCTGTCCCTGAGCACACTTGATACCAACCCAACCTCCAGAACAGGCTCCATACCCGCTGTCATTCCAGCTTCTCAAGAAGCCTTTGGGATCAACCAACTCTTGCTTGATTGCTTGAAGTGCTAGGAAGTTTGACTGTGTCACAACCACTCCATCCCAACGCTCTTCACTCATCACTGGTACCATAAGAAACCACAAACAGAAAAACAACCGGAAAAAATTACTTGGGTTGTGGAAAATATGGTGCCAATCTGCAGCATTCCTCACCGCAAGTTGCAAAATCTGAGAAGGGTTGTGGTAGAAACATTTTGAAGTCAGGTTCTTGTTCTCCATTACAACAAAATGAATATTAAAGGAAAAAATAGTAGGACAACGAACGAAGCAAGAAAGAAGTGAACTAAAGCAGAAAAAGTAGGAGAGTTTGATTGATTACTTGGTGAGTCTTCTTCTCTCTAATAGTAGTGTCCATAAGACACAAACTAAGATTGTATTGTGAGAGAGAAGAGAGGGGGGGGGCATAGAAAACTAAAACAAGGGGAACAAGAGTTGGATGAGGATTTTGTAGGAATGGGAAGAGAGAGGAGAACTGAGAAGTGGCACGTGATGGTCATAAGATAGTGTGAGTGGGGCGCGCGGGGTGAGGAATCTTGTGTTGGGAAGAGAGAGCAAAAACTGAAGACAATTGTCAGGTGGGTGTGGTGGTACAGTACAACCCTCCCTCTTGCTTCTTAGTTTTCTTGCAAAGACAAACGGCTAGTTTTTGCTTACAACTATGCACATTTATTTGTTCTTTTCTTGAATGTTGATGTTGTTGTCTGTCCATAACCCAGAGTCCCAACGGCTATTTCTTCTCCTCCACAGTGTAGGCCCATCCCATTTCTGCATTATTCAGTTTCGGACCGCAAAACTACAAAATGCTGCCAAATTACTCATTACCCCTTATACTTCAGACCTCACCACTCCACTCCACATCTCCAGGAAACTTACACTCTTCACCTTCACTTGAATTAAGCCTTGAATATATTTTTTATTTTTGTAAGATGAGTGAGTTTTTAATTTTTCTAAAAACAAAAATATCTTTGATTCTTATTTTTTTTAAAATGAAATAATTATTTATGTTCTCTGTTATTACGTTTATATGTTCATCGAAAGGTTAGGTAATAACTATTTAGGTAAGATTCATTGGCATTTATCTACTCCTATAACTAACAAAAGAATTATATATTTTAGTCTTAAATATAAATAAACTTTTACTAGTTTTATCATATTTGATAAAATTATTTTCAAAATATCTTTAATTTAATTAAAATTCTATTTTAAATTATCTCTTTTTATTCTTGATATCATATTTTAATTAAGAGTATTTTGAAGAAAAAAAATATTTTTTAAATAAAATGATGTTAATTAATTTTTTTAGTTAGAATGAAGTTAATTTCTTTTTGTTTATAATAAAGACTTGAGAAATTATTTTAAAATAAATATAAGAATAAAAAAATAATGTGAAGTTAATTTCTTTAAAATGAATGTTTTATAAGAGTAAAATCAAAATTTATTAATTTTAAAAGGATAAAAATAATAATTTCATTTTAAAAAAAAAAATAAAGAAAATTTTGTATAAAAATTCCATCAAAATTTGTTAATTTTATAAGGTCTTAAAATATATTAAATCAAAGTTAACGTTATCGTCCATATTTATTATGTAGTTCAATTAATTAATCCATTAAGATTAATAAATTTAAACAAAAACATTAAATTTGTTTTAAATTATTTTTTTAAAATTACCCATTAAAAAAATAATAAACATTAATAAAATATGTTTCTTTCACTATCACATCATTTTAAAATTAATTTTAATAAAAAAAAATATTTTTATAAAAAAATTAATATAAAAATATTTTAAATTAAATATTATAAAAAAAAATTAAATTACACTTTTAATTTAAATCATATAATAAAGACTAGATGTGATATAAAAGAAATTATATAATATGTTCTTTAATACATCTTTTCAGTGAAATTTATGTAAGTCTAGTTATATGAATATTTTTCATATCATGGGTCTCATCGCTGAATTAGTAAGACACATGAAACTTAATGAATGAATCTTGAAAAGAATAAATTACTAGTAATACTCTTAATTTAAACAATGAATAAAATATTTTAAAATAAATAATTTTAAATCTTCCTCCTACGTTTTTCAACTGATCTTCTTAATTTTTATTATAGAAATTATTGAATTATTTTATATTTTGAAGACATTAAATGAATTTACCATTTTATTTTATAATTTATTTTAAAATAATAAGAATGTTTGCAGAAAAATATAAGATTTCTCTTTAGAATACAAGCTGCTTTGTTTCTAGATATATAATGGCATAGATTAGGCCTGTTGAGAAAACCTAGTTGGGCTAAACTAGTCCATAACTGAACCGGGCCCAAAATCCATTGTCCATTCACGATAGCTGTTCATTTGAGTTACCTCTGCGTTCTCCTTCAATACAACCGCGGAAATCTTAATTCATAGCTTGTTCACAATAACTCCAAAATTCATTGTTCAAATCGCGTCTCGAATCGAACATTCGAACTTGAATCAGGTCTCGAATAGAAATCGTGTCGCAATTTCTCATTTTATTTTCATCGATTCTGATTGTTCTTACATGTTTACAAATTGCTAGTTCAACTTATAATGTTTGTCACGTTTCTGTTCAGGAATTTTGGTGCGAGGTGCGAGTGTTGGCTGGAATCAGGATTAACTATACTTCAAACCTAGTATTCTCGTCCCCTTTGCTTCTTCACAAAGTTATTCTAATTGTTTTGTGATTTTTTATTTTTCCAGTTCAACATTTGACTCTGTAGATTACTATTTCTGTTTGAGTGAGCTTGGATTTTTGTTGTGAAATATAGAGATAATTTTTCTGTATTCATTTACAATTTCAATGTTGAGATACCTTGGCTCATGTTATAGTATTTTTAGGTTTAAAATAAAGACAGTTAGGTTGATTGGATGCAGAATTGGTTTAGTGGTTATCTTAGGAGGGGTATAGAAGGGGAGCGAATTCATAATTGTTTGTAACTTGGTATGGGAAGTCATGGTAAATTGGTAATGGCGAGCACCATCTTTCTTTTAGGCTTTGGCTTATTTACCAAACCTGTGCTTTGAAGAATGGGCTACAAGTCTACAGTTGGACTTTCAAGCCGGGTACCTTAGTGTTCATCCTTTTATTCTTTTTGGCACTAGCCACTTATTAGTTATTATCAACCTTACATTTCAATGGATGAAATGACCAATGTCTTGAAACCAAAAGAAAAAGGAAATCACTAACTCTGCGAACATCAATTCAGTTCCTTCAAGAAATTTCTCCACTTTATGTCCACGGTAGGGAGATGTTGAACTACCCTCCACATGAAAACTAAGTTGAACTAGAATTAAATTCAAGAGGCGCAAAACAAAACTTGATTTTGCCTTGTGAATTTTATTTACTGATTTGGAATTGGACTATAAATCATGATGCAAAAGTAATATCTTCATTGCCTACTAGTAACAACGTATGAGCTTTATTAGTATTTGGTAATATTGACTACATTGTAATGTCTCGTTGCTATTGGTGTGCATATATACAGGCTTCTTGTTAATGCATATAGCCGCCCATTTAAGACTGGGCTAATTGTTTATTTTAATTTAGTGTGCTGGTCCTAAGTTGTAACCCAGTGGTGATGGCCTATGTTGACAGCTACTAGGTTTCAAAAATTCATCTCTAATCTGTATGTTGGTTTCTGAATACCAGATAGTAGAAGAAAAGGAAGTTTGGCCGATTTTATTTGATAGAGAAACCACTGTTACAGAAATATGAAAGAGGAAGAGGTGAATCGGTGCCAGATTCAGGAATGGTATCCAAAGTTCAAATCTGTATCCATCAAGACTTTAATTCATCAACTTCCTGAATCATTCATTCAGTACCTTCTTGATGACTCAGTGCCCTTTCTGTTACCTGTTTCTGTCTTAAATGAAGATGCATTACCCAATAGAATTTATAATCCAGATGAGGAAGAAGATTTTCAGGTGTCGGAGGGATCTGGTGATGAATCAGAAAGTTCACCACCACCGGAGGGATCTGGTGATGAATCAGAAAGTTCACCACCACCTTCTTTTCCAGAACTTGAATTGAAAATTAAGGAATCCATCGAGTCCCTTGGGGGTGCAGTCTTCCCCAAGCTGAATTGGAGTGCCCCAAAAGATTCAGCTTGGATAAGCACTGCTGGTACCCTTCGGTGCACCAATTTCAGTGAGATTGCACTTTTATTTCGAGCATCCGATTCATTGGTCCATGACTTGTGCCATGCTTATGATTCGTGCCAGGATAAATCTTCAACAAGACCCCAGAATTTCTTTCTAGCTCTCCGTAAATGGTATCCGTCCCTTAAGCCAGACATGGAATTTCGATGTTTTGTACGGGATAAAAAATTAATTGGAATTTCTCAACGGGAGGTTACGACTTTTTATCCTGTTTTGCTTGAAAAGAAGAACGATCTCCTTTTACTGATACAGGCATTTTTCAGCAATTATGTGAGGGCTAAATTTGAGTCAGAAAACTACACATTTGATGTTTACATTACAAAGGATGAGAGAGTTAAGGTTGTGGATTTCAACCCTTGGGGTGCCTTTACATTGTCATTGTTGTTTACATGGGATGAATTAGACCATATTCATAGTGAAGGAAATGATGTGGAGTTTAGAATTGTGGAAGATCGTTGTGCTGTTAGGCCAGGCCTTAAAACGGCAGTTCCATTTGATTACTTGGATACCAGCCCGGGGAGTGGTTGGGATCAATTTCTAAGAAATGCAGATGAAAAGTTGCGACAATCTACAGGAGCTGGTGCATGATCAGATGCTGCTTCTCATTTGTTACTTTGAGGTAGCAAATAAAAAAGTAGTGTGTTTTTTTATTTTTAAATTTGTATTTTGAGTGTTTTCACAATGAAGAGGAAAACACATGTTTGAAAACATTGCCCTGTAGAGGATGCAGATTTCCTTTTTAATATAACCTATTAGTCTTGGTCTTTATGGTTTATAAGTTTTTATATTGGACTTCTAACATCGAATATATGATATTTTAATCGAGTTATCATTGTAAGTTGTAACCAATTATCAGGTCCTAGATAACTTAGTGTTGAAACATCAGAGACATGGGCAATTGTCTACGATGAAACCAAATTATCTTCCCATTTAAATTTACTTATGGAGAAAATATATCATGTATTGTGTATTTGCTTTTTCGGTATGAAGAAATGAGTTGCTTTTACATGTTTGTGACGTTCATTTGCCTATTTTTGTATTTTTTGTTTCAGTCCAAACACTTCCTAATGCTCCTTTATTGCATCTCTTTGGCAAAATCGGTAACATTCATATACGTTGTTCTTTTTGGGTACATTGCACATGCATCATTGATCAGTTCAAGTACATAACTCATTTATCGTTCTATACAGTTTCATGTAATAATTTTGTTCATATGTTTTGTGTTTCGTGGCTGCACTTGCATGACATATCTTACATTTGTAGGGATTCAGGTCAAATTTATAATATGTTTAGATTAACTTATTTTTATAAAATTATTTGTTTTTTAACAGTAACTTTTCTTTTGTAAATTATTTTTTTCCCCAAACATGTTTTTCCTCTTTGAGCAATGATGGCAAATTAACATAGATTTGTTTCCTTAAATCTTCATTAATGGGATTTATGTTAAAGTTATAATAATCTATCACCAATCTTTTTCAAGGAATTAAAGGACAAAGGCATTGAGTGTTTTTAATTGAAATCCAAAGTTTCGAATTAGCATATCCACATATAGAATTAAATGGATTTTGAAGAAAAAAATTAGCTTATTTTTAATTTTGATTTTTTATTTATTTTTCACCATTCAAATAGTTTTGTTTTAAATACAAATCTAATTTAAACAAGCATATTTTAAAGCAATTTAATTGAAACTAATTTATGATACCTTTACATATTTGGAGATTAAATTTTGAACACGAAATCTTGTAAGAGTTTTATCAATACAAGTTCTATTGTAAAAATGCAAAATTTGTATATATACTTCAAGAAGATTACATGTGCACTTAGAGCAACACTCTAATGCTTAATTTATTTTGGATGGTTTAGGAGAGGGGTTTTTGTAGGGCAGTGAAAGAGGGAATAATCAGTTAGTTGCATGTGTTTGGTTGTGTAAAAATGAGAAGTAAATGGTGGTGGGTCTCACAGAAAATGCTTCCCTCTCGATAGATGAGGTTGCACATTAACACAAGTTAAGAGGAATTAGCAAGCAATTGAAAATGTCTTTATATTTTTCCTATTTTATATTATTTTGGAAAAAATTTAGAGTAAATTTATCTTTTAATAAACATTCTATTTTCTTTCTTTCTACTCTTCTTCCCTTTTCTGAATCATGAGTGGATAAAAAATTTAATATATAATTTCATTCTTACCTCTATCTAAATAATACATATTTGTATCTTATGTCTCTTCTTTCTCTCCCTCTATCATTTTTTTCTTATTTCTTTTTGGATCCGAACAAAGCATAACAGAAGGTATTTAAGACTCTAATTATATACTTCGAAAAAGATTTTTGTTAAGAGTTTGTATTATTTGCAATGCTGTTGAGGGACTAGTCTCATGTAATTTGTGGGAATATCTAAATTTCGTTTTTTTTTCTAAAATAACCACGATGAAATGTCAATTTTAATCAAAGAATAACATTAATAATATCTATAACAGTGCATCTAAAGTGTGTCCTTAATTAACAGTGATAAAAAAAGGACATGGAAATATTACTTGTAACATGATTTACAATCCAAATCAATAAATAATTTTCACAAGACAAAATCGAATTTTGTCATGCGCCTCTTGAATTTAGTTCTAGCTCAACATTTTTTTTATGTGGAGGCTAGTTCAACATCTTCCTTTTATGAACAGAGGGTGGAGAAATTTATTGAAAGAACTTTATGACTGCAGAGTTAGTGATTTTCATTTTCTTTTGGTTTCAAGACCTTGGTAATTTCATCCATAAAAATGTAATGTTGTCAATGTGAAGGTTGATAATAAGTGGCTAGTATTAATTTAACAATTTACCACGACAACATGCCAGTATTTACAGTAATGGCCTAAACGGGAATTGTCAAAATTTAATTATTAATGACCTTATATCTCTATAAACAATTTATTATTGTTGTTACAACATAACTTATAAGAATAAATTTAAACATAAACATTAAGTAGTAAATTAAGCCCATAAAAAAGTTTTTCTTTTCTTTTGAGAAAATATATCCGTTCTGAGCATATATCCTCTAAGATCAATTTTTATGCATGAAAGATCCCACATTCATTTGTTCTTACATTTAACCAACAAGAATCTGATTCCTTCCACCTACTACTATCAATACTCCATATTTTTAATGCTAATTATCATTGATTCTTTCGTTACTTTCATACTTGCCAGCACCAGAAAAACGAGAGCGAAAAACAAAATTTAATAGCTAACAAATATTGCTTAATGGCAAATAGAAAACTACTATAAGTTTTTGAATTTAACCATCAACCACAACTTGCAATATTCCATCTTATTTGCCAGGCTGCTATTATTTAAAGCCCATTTCCAATATATGCTTATCCATGCTTTCTAACACATTTTTTTATCACACTTTTTATAGTTGAGTAAAATTCATTTGAATTTTAATAAATAATAAATGAAATTTCCTAAATCAGAGTAGAACTCATCGGTTTTGGATGAATTAATTTTACCTTATAATGAAAAATCGTTTGTTCTTGAGGTCTGATAAATACTAGGTTAAGCTCCTGAAGTGGTAATGTATACTAAAATAAATTAAGGGCATATAAATCTATTTCAAATCAAGGACGAATACACCCTTTATTTGTTTGCAATGTACCAGTAGTGTCTTTATCAGCAAAAAATGATAGTGCAATACCCTGTGATTAGAAAGGCAAATATAGAAACTGCTCCTCAATGATTCTAGCTATGTTTTTTTGTCTTAAAAGGCTTCATAATATTTAGGCGTCTGATTGTGTGTACAGAATAAAAAACGAAGTAATGAAGATAAAGGAATTAGGAACCAGTAATTGGAAAAGTTAAAAACAAAGAAGATATACTAGCATCCATAAACAAGCCAAACACACTTACTTAAATTGACATAATCACAGACAAAGTAATGTTGGTTTGGTTGAAAAGCAAATATGAAACTTCTTGTTTTTTTTGGCTTGCAAGTTTATATGCTGGCCAAGAAAAATAAAGGCTCCCTTTTGCTAGCTAATTAAGTTCACTCATTTGACCATTGGCTTTCAGAATTTGACAATATTTGAATGACCTAATTGTTATGTTCGAATACTGTAATTTTAGCTCCACTTCCTAAAATACTTGCAAGTCGTTCCAACATCAAATTGGTTCACCAATCTTAGTAGCAAAGAAAACAAGTGGAATTCAAGCCCACATAAAGAATTCCAAATTAATTCCAATATAGCAATATAAGTTGTCCAATGTAGAATGAGAAATGGTTAAACTGTAAAATATAGTAAGCTCAATGACTGTGCAATGAAATATAGATAAATATGATTATCATAATCATTCCATGAGAAAATAACAGAAATCGTTACATGAGAAAAATTATAAACATTATTTCATAAAAATATTAACATAAAGCAAGTTCAAAGTTGCTCAATTCTCTCCTAATACGATTGCTTAGTGTGTTCATCTGTTCCTTGTGCCAAGCACATGCGCCTGAAATGTTCTTATTATTCGGTCTTCCCCTGATGTAACTTCACAGATGCATACATCATTTTCTTTGATCTTGTTCTTTGTACAAAAGCTTGCCCACCCTTTGATAATTACTCGACCATCTTGCCACTACGACTCTTTTGCTACGTCCGAATAGGTAGGTGTCCATAGTGAGAAGCCGAAATGATAGTCATCTCTTGGAATATCCTGTAATTTCCAATTCTCAATACAACCCAATTAATACATAAAATGTCCCTAACATATGGTTGTCAAAATGGTAAGTTACTACTAAAATTATACCTCGCGTTGGAAGCATTGGCAACGTGAAATGGTAATCTCTTTTGGAAAAGTAAGAGACGAATATTTGATGAAATTTGTTGAAACATGCTGCAATAAGCAGGAATGAAGTGAAAAGTAGAGTAATGGAAGAAGGAACATGTAATAGTTGTGAGTTATGAAAAGTGAAATATCAACAAGAGGCTTAAAGAGGGACAGAAAATGAGTAATCACTCAATTAACATTATCAACATGGATATATAATATAGAGAGATTAAAAGTAATGCAATTAGCAATGGGGAGTAGAAGGTGTGGGAACAAAGATTTAAGCAAATGGAGATAATCATCTAACAACAGTGCTCCAATGTCAAAAAAGCCAATATTTATATACAAGTTATAAAGGACAAGACTGTGTAAGAGACCATATAAGGATTCTAACCAATTCGTTGGGTCTATTTTTGTAGGGCTTTGCTTCAAAATATGGATTTCCCTGCTGAATATACATTTGTGGATCAAATTCATAGTCTTCAAGATGAGGACCTTCAATCATAGGGATGGAAGTGGAACCTGTTGCTTTCTCCCCTAAACCAGACAAATCAATCATCAGGTAAAGGCTGATTCATGCACTCATAAATACGGATATTGGAAAAAACAAAAACCAGTTTTCAACATAAAGTTAGACTTACTTTTGCAGGCTCTACGAGGATGAATTTGACTCCCCATGTATTCAGAACTAACTTCTTCCCTCTCTTCTTCCATCTCTGTATACTCATCATCATTATCTTCATCATCCTCACACTCATCCTCATCCTCAACTGCTTCATGTTCTTCCCCATCTATAATCTCTATCCCTCATCTTCTTCAGCTTCTTTCCTTTCACACCCTGATGATTGTTCAAGAATTACAACCTTGAACCCATTGGCCCCATCATACTTAAAAACGAGACAATAATCTGTTTTTCCTAAACAGTTTTCTTCTTGAAAAACCTTCCAACCCTCTTCAAAGTAAATTTTGTTTCCAACGAGACGTGTTTTGACACACCAAATTCTCCCACTAACATTTCTGAGTAAGACATCCTCAGGGATCCTCCTTCCTTGTAAGCGTGTAGACTTCACAAAAGCATTTGGGATAAGCTGAAATATGAGGAAAAGCAGAAGATCAATGTTACTTAAGATCTCGTAAAAAAAATGTTATACTTAAGATACTATAATACTTTGGTAATGAATGTTTTGAAATCAACAACTGAATTGGTATGTGGTACACATTTCATGCTATCAATATAAATTTAATGATCTATACAATGCATTACAATATTCTAAGTAGAAATCTGGGGACATGAATGTTATATCTTCATGTAAGCTCAGGTTGCAAAAAGTATAATCACGAAATACCAAATTTTCAGAGTGTTTGGCCGGATCAAAGGCCGTGAAGAAGTACTTCTTTAGTGTAGTAGTCATCGAGTAATCCGAAACTATTGCATCTCCTGAAAATTTGACACCTCTGTTATGAAATTCAAAAGAATGAAAATTGGTCAAGAACTTGGATTGCCAAAAAAAGACTAGTATATATAGCCTGAGGGCTACCTACTACTTCCGTTTAAGCACTCAGTAAGGACCGTGCATTGACTGCATGTGTGCATTCTTTTTTTTTTTTTTTTTTTTATAATGAATGTTAATCCAATAAAAATTAAAATAAATTATACTAACTATCTTTAAAATTTTATAAAAATACATAAACTTATTTTTTTTAACATTTCTTAATAGAAGAGCACAATATAACATTTTCGTGGATAAATATTAAAGTTATTTAGTTGTTTATTAATTTTTAAATTAATACGAAAAAAATAAAGAAAAAAGAAGCCACCGAAATTATCTGATCCACGGTCTCAATCAATGACAAAGAGAAGGAAAAAAAACTGATAATAAGAGTTCTGAATGATCCTATCAACACCAATATAATTAACAAAAGGATTTTATTTTTATACAAAAATATTATAATTTTTTAAGTTTATTTTTTTAATTTTTTCAAATCTCATTTAACTACTCTTTTTGGAATTTTTATTATTATTTTCCTTGTATTTCAAATTTATTATAATTTCTAACTCATTTAACTCTTAAAACTACTTTTTTAATGTATTATGAAATAAGTATAGTTTAATTAAAATGATATTATTTTATCATAAAATTGATATATTTTTATCCTCGATAAGATATGTGTATTATCTTAACTGATAAATAAAATAAATTAGGAGTAGTAAATTAAGCTCATCAAACAGTATCTGTTCTGAGGATAGATCCTGTTAGATCAAAATTTGACATGATTTGTATCATATGCAAGAGAGATCCCATTTTCATTTGTTCTTACATTTAACCAACAAGCATCTAATTCCTTCTACTTCCCCTGCTGCAAACTACCCCGAAATTTTAATGGCACCATAAAAGATCACCACTTAACAGCACAAAAAAAGAAAGATCACATATACATACATCATTTTCTTTGATGTTGTTCCTTCTACAAAAGCATGCTCACCCTTTAATACATACTCGACCATCTTCCCACTTACACACTTCTCTTATTACTTCCAAATATTTTTTGCATGTCTATTGAAGAAGGAATATGTAATAGTTGTTAGTTATGAAAAGTGAAATTGCAACAACGTGCTTAAAGAGGGACAGAAAATAAAGAATCACTCAATTAATATTTTCAAGGTGGACATAATAACATAGAGAGATTAAAAGTGCTTACAGTCCAAAGGGGATTTAACTAGCAACCAGAAGTAGAGTGGGAACAAAGATTTAGGGTTTGTTTGGTTTAAAAAAAAGTGATAAGAAAGGAAATGATGAGAAAGGAAAGAAAAAGAAAGTGAAATGATTTTATAAGTTTTTTAAAAAAGAAAATGAAAAGAAAGAAATTTTAAAAAATAAAAGTGTGTACAGAAAATAACACAAATATTCTTAATTTAAAAAGAATTATATTCATCCCGAAAACTACTTAATACTTCCCTACAGTTAAACACTCATTTTAATGTGCATTCTATTTATTTATTTATTAATACTATTTTTTTTAAAAAAAATCATATAAAAGATTGCCAATAAAAAATAAAATTAAGAACATATTGTCACAATAAATCAACAGGGACATTTATCTTCCCCTGTTTATTTTGAAGTTCTACTGCAAATTCTAAACAACAAAATTTATTGCAATATTATTTTGGATCTTTTATATATGACATAAATGGTGATATTTTTTTGTCATAATTATCAGAACTGTATGACTAGTTTCATGGGATCCTGTCTATTCATTAAATTTTATTAATATAATAATTTTCATTATAATATGAATTTTTAAAAATTTAATGGTGAGAATGAAAACACTGTGGAAGTTATTTTAATTAAGTTCCTTGGATCCACTCCCCTACTTTCATACCTTTGATTTATTGTAAAATTTATTAATAAAATATCACTAACAGGGACATATAATGTGATGTCTCATTGTCAGAGAAATTAACAGGGACAACTACCTTCCCCTGCTTTCTCTGTTTATGTGACAATAGTTTTTTCATTTTGAAAATATTTGATTTAGTATTTCGTATATCCTTGTATTTCTTTTGATGATCTATTGATCAAAAACCATAATTGATGGACGTGATTAATGTTTAACGCAAAAATTAGTGGTCTTTTCGCAACCTTGACAAAATTAAAGATCCTTATAGTTCTAAGAACAAATTTATTATTATTGTTACTAATATTTTTAATGAATTTTCAATTATAAAGATCTAGTTAAGAATAAATTTAAGCATAAGCATTAAAAAAATACTTATTAAGAAATATTCCCCACTCTCATTTTATGTGGCTTCTAGAATATTTAGGCTTTAAATTATTTGTTACTTTAAAATGTCCAAAAAAAGGATTATTCACTTTTTTCTTCAATACATTTATGGAATAAAGATATTTTAATCAAATAATATCATTTTATTATAAGAACTAGATTGTGTATCCTTATGGTGACGGATAAATTTTAGAGAGCATTCAGAATAATTTTTGAATAAATTAAAAATTATATAAATATTATTATATTAATAAAAATATTTAATAAAAAAATATTATTATTATTATAATATGAATTTAT
>JAMLFT010002731.1:0-24323 GCA_026544285.1 Pachyrhizus erosus | reverse complement strand
ACTGAAATCAAAATATTGGTTATTGAAATTTTATTTATTAATTGACTGTTATAGATTTATTAATTATTAATTGATAATAATAATATTAATAATAATATTCATATTCAAACAATAATTTTAATGTTATTTTCAAAATATTATTATTTATAATAATGTTATTTATCATATAACTGTGTGACTTGTATATTTAGTAAAATTGAGTGACAAAAATTATTTTTTTTCTTAATCAAATTTAAATTTTCATTTTAATCATTTTTTATTTTTTAATTAATTAATTATCGAGATCCAAATAAAAGTTATTGAAAATCAATTTAATATTTGACTGTTACAAGCTTTGACATTTAATTTTAGTGATTGTTACCTCTTTTAATTAATTGTTGAGCTCAAAAAGTTGGTTAATAAAATTGTGTTTAATATTTGACTGTTACAAATTTATTAATAATAATATTAATATTTGTACAATAATTTTAATGTCTTTTTTACTTTTTTATTGGTATTATTATTCAATTCATTTGGTTATTGAAAAATATTTAATATTTGATTATTATTATTATTATTATATTAATATTATTAATAATATATGTATTTGTACGATAATTTTAACGTATTTAAATTATTTTTATTTGTATTATTTTTTATCATATAAAACAATATTTTTAAGTAACAAAAGTCAGTAATTTTTAGAAAATTGGACATATGTATTTTGTTTTTTTCAAGGTATGTTTTTTTGTGGGAGTTGTTTTTCATCGTTTTGACATATGAAAAAAATTTCAATTTTACAAAAAAAATTACCAAAAAGAGTGTTGCCGTGCAAAAGAGGATTAAAGTGAAGTTTGAGAACTTGTGTCCAATGGCAATTTTATTTTATTACTTCGAGCACATAACCGATTATGTCATATGATATAATCAATTATGTATCTCCTGTTATTTTTTTTAATGTTTAGTGAATTTTAGATGAGTTAGTAGGTGTTATATAATCGATTATGGATTATCCATTATCAATTATGTATGTATTTAGATAAATGTTTGATTAAATTGATTTTGATTAAAATTAATTTTAAAATAATATAATTTATGTTTGAATGTTTTTATTATAAAATTAAGTTAGAAGTACAACTTACTATAAAAAATTTGATTTAATACAGAAGTTATTAAAATTGTTTTAACTTAAAATAAATTAACCATCCATGATTAATTATGATTTTTTTTTTCAATATGAAACAGAATATGTAAAAATTTGTCCAAAATTAATTCCAGATATATAATCAAATCTTTAACACGAAACCAAACATGCATTATATGATTAAGCATTTTTATTTAAAAATATTAAAATATACGTTTGTATTTAAGAGTAGAATGATATGTTATTAATGTATTCATTTTCTTTTTATACTTATTTACAACACAACTTAATTAAAACATATTTTTACTCTATTTTACTTTAATAAAATAAGCTTTTTTTTCCTCATATATTCTCTTTTATAGTTCCCTTTCTTTTCTCATGACTAAACATAATGTGCAAGTAATGTGGACAACTACACATAGATAGCTCATGTCTCACGCCTACACGAGTTTAATATATCATTTAACAACACCATTTACATCAAGATTGATGTTGATATTTTATGGGTTCAAGACAAAAATAGATACAAATATTTTATATATAAGTATTGTAAAGACTTAAATATATTTTTTTTTACTTAAGTTTAAGTTAATGTTAGTTTTTATCTCTAAATTTAAATTTATTTTTTAAGTATCTTAATTTTAAAAAATATTTTTAAGTCCATCTTACAATAAAATAATTGTTACATATTGTACATTCAAATTATGTAAAATTAATTAGAAGGTATTAAAAATAATATTTTTAAAATTGAGAAATTAAAAAAATTAATTTTAGGAGGATAAAAACAACAATAACTTAAATTTAAAGCACCAAAAATATATTTAAGCTTATGACAAAGTATAAAAATGTTCTAAAAACAATAGACATGTAATTTAATTAAAATAACATATTTTATTACATATAACATATTTTTTTACTAAAAAAATACATATAAATACTTAAATTTTTGTTACAAAAAATCTCAAAAAATTAAGTTATCGATAAAGGAATTGAATTTTTGTTGTACTCCTTACATGATTTTTTTTAATATTTTTTTTGGACTCCCTTCAATCATAGAATCTGGTGGCATCGCCCCTCCAAACAATCCTCAAAATCAGACTCAATTTACACTAATCTAATATTTATATTTTTTTTCATAAGAATCGAAAATGACTATCAACAAATTTACAATAACTAACACACTTTCCCCAATCAATTGACATAAACTTCCTTCCATACATTTACTATATTGATTTGACTATTAAATTCAAAACATGTGTCTGAATGGTATTGGTTGAATATTAAATTAGAAAATGAAAAATAAAGTTTTGACAGAAATCAAACGCTGTTCTATTATAATGATAAGATTTTTCTTACATTTATGCATTCGAAAAGATTAGCAGTTTGCTTGATTTAAAGGACAAATGTCAACCTTTCATATCCATCCACTCGTCTTCTGTTTAGTTTGGTGCATGTGTTGTCATCTTATTAACTTAGGTTGCTATGCGTCATAAGGGTTCTTTCCTCTTCCTCTTAAGTAAGATTATAAATGGAACAAAATTAATTACTAATTGATAGAAATATATCCTTTCCTTTTTAGTATTTTAGAGGAGGTTAAATCCTATGTTGAAACTTTTTCCAATAAAGAAAATATGTTGTTGGAGTTTCTTTACATGTGTAGGGTAATCTTTTTACAAAAATTACAGTATTGGATAGGTTTAAAAAGATTATAAAAATGGATAAATTGTATTTTAAAATATGACTTTTATTTTTTAAAAAATAAATAACCTAAAGTCGTGTTTCGTAAAACGACTTTTATAACTGTAGCATAACATGATTCACTACTTTGAAAAAATATATATGTCTCAATTACAAATAAAGGCAAAATTGAACTTGCCAGTATTATTACACTTTTGGCAAAAGAAATCTGAAATCCAGCATGCCCTTTTGTTCATTTAATTTTATGAAGAAGCAAATATTGTTGAACAAAGTTTTATGAAAATCATTTTACAACTTCAGTTTTTTTTTTAAAAAATAAAAGTCGTATTTTTAAACATAACTTTAACTTATAAATAAAGAAACAAAAAATAATAGTTGTTAAGTGAAGTACAAGTTATATAATTTGTTATAGAAAAAATGAAAAAAAAAAAAAAACAAAGTTGTGTTTTTTGTAATTTTTTTAAAACATACTAAATTACTCTAAACATATAAAAAAAAACCCGTGTTGTTGCCTTGGAGAGAACATATGCATTACCATTGCAGAGTTTCAAATGTATCTAATTAAATATGAACGAGGTCGCGATGCTGCTTAACTGCTACTAATTGCCCTACGGATAGAAAGTTGATTCAAGTGATCTTCTAATCAAGTGAAGTTTCAGATTTGAGTTTATACTAAAAAAAATTATATAGGAATTAATCTTCTCATGTTGTGATTTCTGAACTTTATATATATATATATATATATGTATATAGCTTTCCAATGTGAGAAGAAAGATGTGAAAAAAGAAAAATTGCTAGTGGGTGTCATAAATGTAGATCTGGGGTTAAAGGAATGGGCTGTGAGGCCTCATTTATGAGTTATGAGGGAAGGATGATGGCAATGCTTGTGGGCCTGCACTGTGCAAATACACAATCAGTCAACTCTCACTCTTCCGTCATTTTGATTCTTGCTCTGTCTCTTTCTCTTTTATATCACATCAAATGCAAATGTAAATGCAAATGCAATGAATGGGTCTATAGGAGCCATTACCGAAAAAACTTGTTAAGAGAGTGAAAGCCAAATTCAAAAGTGGTTGGAGTTTGCTATGTCGACGGTTTATTTTCGGCTAATTAATTAGGG
Source organism: Pachyrhizus erosus (assembly GCA_026544285.1). Lineage (NCBI taxonomy): Eukaryota > Viridiplantae > Streptophyta > Magnoliopsida > Fabales > Fabaceae > Pachyrhizus > Pachyrhizus erosus. The sequence continues at coordinate 20,382 of JAMLFT010002731.1, read as the reverse complement.
TTGGCAGGTCTTTGCATGGCAATATCATTGAACAACATTAGTTTATCATGTCTTATTTTTGTACTTAAAATAGGAGTATTTATTGGGTCTGTTTCACCTAATCAATTCTGTAGTATAAATTAGACCAATTAAATAGACTTAGATTGGTTCAATTAATTAGCTCTTTTTATTTTAGATTCAAACTAAATTGATTATAATTTGTTTGATTATTGGGTTTATTTTTTAATCTAAACTCAATATCGGTTTAACTAGTTTTTAATTTTTAGCTTAGTGCATTTTAGATTTTAATATTTGAATTTTTCTTCTACTTTTTATCTTTCTTTTAGTGTTTATTATGTAATTTTTTAATCATATTTTAGGTAAAAAAAAATTAATGAAATATGTGAGATAATAACTATATAAAAAACTAAATATTAAATAAAATAAGTAATTAATCATTAAAAATAAGAAGCATTTTCACCTTATATTAATATAACAGCTAAAAAATTATATAAAACAAATAATAAGTGTAAAGGAAAATTTTAAAAATATAATAATTTATTTTTTTTATCATAACCCAAAAATAGAGTTAGAAAAATAGATGGTACAATCTGAACAAAATTCATTTAACTCTTTTTGGACTTTTAAATTTAAGGCATAGTCCATCAATTAAGTTTGACCAATTTTGCCAACTCTATCTGAAGACTCAAATTAAATCAACCTTATTTTAATTGAATTGGTTTGCTTTAGATTGATTGAAAAAACTTTCAAAACTCGAACCAACTAAATCTAAATAAATATGATTCGTTTAAATTTTACTTTAGCCAAAATCTGAATCAATCCAACTCATTAACATCTTACTTAAAAGAGAAAGATTTTTATTAAAAAATATTTATTATGTCAAAAAAAAAATCTTTATGTTATTAATAAAAATACTTAAAATTTTAATTAATTTGATAAAATCAATCCTACATATAGATTGATGTTAATATTTTCTTGTTTGTTGTACCTAAATTTGGAAATTGCTAAAACAGAGGATGGGATGACGAAAACGAAAAGAAATGTCATATTTTGTTATTTGTTATTTTTCTTAAACAATGAAACGACAAACGTACTTTTCATCTCTAGCCACAAGAAATAGAAAAGACGACTTCTTTGTCAAAAGCTTATATATGCTGAAATGAAAGTTATGTTCTTCAGAGGAAGAAATTGACTTGAGTAACTAGCTTGTGTTTGTGACTCCTCTTTTATCACTTTGTTAATTATTAGATCATAAACGCTAGTTCAAGACACTACCTTTAACCCTTTCGCTACCTATTAAGATATTCAGTGTTAAGATTAACAAAGAACAATGGCTCAAATTCTTATGTGCTGGCTACAACTCTCTAAGTCAATTAACATCCTTATATCATTGTCCAAATCCACGTTGCTATAAAGGCACTTGGTTCACCTACTCCATTAAGACCACATGGCTAGGAAACTAAGATTTTTCTTTCCAGAAATTAAACTATATTCAATCTGAGCTTATCCATGCTTTCCCATAATATTATATGAATGTAGCTATTTCCAAGTCTTGTTCATGTGAGCAAAATCTTAGATATACACATGCAAGACCGAAGCACATTAATTAGCGTGTTGAAACTAACTTGATTGAAAGGGGAAAAGAATATCAATATTGTAAATGATGAATATAATATGGGTCGGTCTTTGTTTGTTATGTACTGTTGGTCACCATCGGTTTGGCCATTTCTCTCCTTCCAAAACCTATAGGGACTACTCACCTAAATACCATAAACTTATCCTAGTAAATTATTTCATGATACTAAATAATACTGGAATAATGGTCCCAGACATGGCGTGTTCAATGTGCTTGCATGTGCGTGCTTGCAATCACAAATGAGTTTTAGATAAAAATTTGTCCAAAAGAAATAAATGTAAGTAAAAATGTTAAGATACTTTTTCATAAACAGGTTGATAGTTCAAGCTAAAACCCCACTAACTCTTTACATAAAAGACTCACATACAAATATTGATTGAAGTAACATTTAACTACAACATGTTTAATGTACACTCATGAATAGTAAATTATAGCTAAATTTAAACTAAAATTATTTTTTGTTATATCAAGATAAAATACTATTTATCTGTAAGAGTTCTTAAACTCTATATTGAGAATTCAACCTATTTCAACCTCTTATAAATATAATCGATGTTAATATAACATGCAAATATTTATTATATAATATCACTTTAGTAGTATTAATTGATTTGAATAATAGAATGTTTTTTATATCAATCTTAGTCTTGTTGGAGAGATTTCAATCATTAATTAAAAAATCCTGAACACCTATCTACCTAGAACCTATTTCAACCAAGATTTATAAGGACTCAATTTCAGTCGATAGCTCATATTAAATACATTAGCATAATTAATTTTCAACAAATCAATTAGTGTTAAAGAAAAACAATTCCCACATTGATGGATTAAAAGTAAATAGAAAGATACATAAACAAAGAGTTATGAAGAAAAAACAGAAACATTTTTAGAAGAAGAAAAAAACCACAAGTTGAAAATCCATTAATTCACTCTCTTGTACTCTTAGACAAAAGGCATTGACTCATATTATAATACAAAAAAAAATAAAAATTGAAGTAACACTATCTATTGTCAAGTGGGAACACTTGAACACTCAGAACCAATGGTAAAACAACTTCATGTTCAGCTTCTAATCCGAAAATAGAGCAATCTTTTTAATTTTCTTTAGGATATTTATTCCTACGAACCAATAACCTGGAGATATTAATTTCTTTTGTTGCATCATTTTAACTAATTTATTATTCTTTCATCTGTATTGGCTTCTGTCGTTATTGTTGTCTGTGCTCCTATCTAGCTGGGTAGTTGGTAACGGTTATTATTGCTCTACCGTTCTTGAAAACTGAAAAGTTGTGGGAAGGAAATTATAGATTTAGGGTGGCAAGTATTAAGTTAACAAAGAATGTTTATTACATAAAATAACGTGTCTCTCCTAAAAGTGATTTTAACAGCCACAACCAACAGAAAAACAGTTAATAATAATGTTGATTTTCGCATAATTAATTTCATATACCATATATTCACTACCATGCCGTGCGTTCCATTATATCAGTATTTGAAAAAAAAAAAAAAAACAACAACTAGCAAGTAGTGTTATTAAATTCGCTCCTATCTCGTAAAAAAAAAAAAACAAACAAATTCATTGTTACGATCAACGTGATTGGGATATAGAATAAAGAATACTAGTTTAATTAATAAATTATACTCTTCATCTATCTATAACATTTAATTTGCAATTTTAGTCTTTTATTTTTTAAAATTACACAACTTTTAATCATTTATCAGACTAGAACTCAAATCCCTCCTCACTTTCTCCTTCACCACTTAAACCACTGAAATATTTTATTTATTTGCATCATAACGTAAGGACTATATTATATATACATTACAACATGAGTTAATTTTACTAGAATCCAAATTATTCTCTTTTTTCTTCACCACATAAATCACTAAGCTATTTGATTTATTTGATTCATAATATAAACACTATATTATATATACATTATAGCATGAATTAATTGCATTTTTGAAATATGATGTTAAATCTAGTTCATAATTTATACAATAAATATAAATAGAAGTATTTATTAAATATATTATATAATTTATTATTTAATATATTTTTTTATATAATCACTTTTGTCTTTTATCTTCTTTTTATTGTATTTTCTTCTCATTTTTTTAACATATCACTGATTTATATAATTTATTTTAATGTTATAACATTTTATAATATTTAATATATTAAAATAATACTATATTATTAATTTTAATATAACATAAGTGATGTGGTAGAAAAACAATAGAAAGATGGGAAGATAAAGTTGATTATATATTTATATTTACAATATAAAACTTGTTAAAATTTAAATTAATAAATTTATTTACTAAATATTTTTATTATCATTTTTTAAAAATATTTAACATTATTGATGAGTTAATTGTACTTTTGATCTTCTACCATTGTGTAAATTTAATTTTTATTTAATATTAAAATTTAATTATTTTAAAATATTAAATAACATATATATTATAATATCAAAATAAATAATATAATATTAGTGATGTGGAAAAAAAATGAGGTAAAAAATAGATGAAAGAAAAAAGCAATTATGTTTGATTGTATATAAAAGATAAAGTATTCTTATTTTTATCGTACAAATTTATTATTTATAAAATTTATTTAACATTATATAAGTATTTTTAAAATGTAATTAATTCGTACAATAATGTATATATAACATAGTGTTTATATTATAACTCAAAAAAGCCTAATGGCATAGTAGTTTAAGTAGTGAAAAAGAATAGAAGGGACTTGGATTTTAGTCTATCAAGAGAATCAAAATTAAAAATTATAATAAAATCAAAAGTGTAATTTTAGGCTAAATTTTTTTATTAAATTAAATTAAAAAAAATATGAGTTTATATTATTATTTTGATTATTTTATATTACAGAGAAATGAATTTTAATAATTTGTTGAATCGTCATTCTTAAAAGATTCGTTGCTTTCGGAAGGAATGGTTATTGTGACCATTTTTTTGTTTTCTGTGAAGCATTCCTTTCCTTTCCAAGAAAAAAAACTATTAAAATTTAATTAAATGAACTTTATTTCTTTAAAAAAATATTTTTTTTATTTTAAACTAATATTATTTTGTGAAAGCTTAACTCTGAAGGCATCAAATATGAAAGAGTAAGAGGATATTAGACTTTTGAGTTGAAAATAAACAGATAAATGAAATATTATGAAAAAAAAAATATTAGAGATAAAAATGAAAAAAGAAATCAATTACAAGCTTTTTTTTGGTGAATAATTAGGAGCTAAAATAACTAGAACGCGACTTGGTATTTGTAAATCAAGTCGTCAACTTGTACAGTGCTGTGGGCAGTTGTTAGGTGGAAGCTTGATGAATTGAGACCTCAATGGTTCCCCAATTATATATACATTTATATATGAACAAATAGTAGAAATATTGTTTTCTTTATATAATAAGTTGTTATTAATAATAACAGTGATGAAAGTTTTAACACTTAATCATCTGTTAGAATCCCATGTCCATCAGTTATAAAATCAAATTAAAGTACATAAATAAAGTTCAATCTTTTTTAATTTTATAAAATTAAATTATGTTTAATCTTAAATTTGAAGATAATATTAAAATTTATTCTAACATTAAACTTATTAAATCACTCGCTATCGAACTACTAATGACACGATTCTTTTGAAGAAAGTTCAGATTATTAGAAGACAATTATTTTTAAGCTAAGATCAGAAAACTACTATTTGATAGTGAAATTATATACCGTACGTCATCTATTAACAGGTTGAATTAAAATCCAACTCAAATTCTACCTTAATAAGAATGCATGTTGTAATGGATCAGTCAAATCATGTTGGCATAATAGAAGGTATGCATATGCAGGTGAAGTTAGGAAATGTTGCTGCATTATTTGGTATAATTTATTGACTTTAATTCCCGAACCACAACAGAAAAAAGAATGCGAAAATGTAGCCTTTATTTACTTCATTATACCCAAGTCCTAAGATAATAAACTATGACCAACTGCTTGCGTACACTCCATCTCATAAATGCTACATGCCGATTTCTGTGCTTATATGAAGCGGCCAAATTGGCATAAGATTTCGCTCACCTCCTTCTGTCTGTAACATCTCAAACACCAGCATTTCACCTTTCTCTCTCATTAATAATACTATTCTCATTCTTTTTCTTCAATGGAGTTGGGAAGTATTCTCCACTTCCTTCAGGACAAGACCATTTTGATCACTGGAGCCACTGGCTTTCTAGCCAAAGGTATGCTTAATGCTTCTATTTTATTTTTTTTATTCAAAGGGTACTAAATAATGATGTGTATAAATGTGCACTTTGCATGATATATTGGCTGTACTTGTTTGTTTTGCAGTTTTGTTGGAGAAAATATTGAGGGTCCAACCAAATGTTAAGAAGCTCTACCTTCTTTTAAGAGCTGCAGATGACAAATCTGCTACTCATCGCTTGCACAATGAGGTAAATGCACAAGATCAGTTTCTGCTGTGCATTGTGCAGAAAAGCCAAGTCTGTTTTGCCTTTACTTTCATTTTCTCTCTCTTGGTTTGAAAATGTGTATATATCTAAATATAGATATATAGATATACATAGTCATGGCATTTCTTTACCCTTCTTAGACATCTTTTTGGGAACCATATATTTAAGAACATGTTTGAAAAACCATTCTAGACATCTTTTTGACTGTTAAACATACTTTTGAAGAAAAATATTCTTTGTATTATTGTATCTTTTGTTCTAAACGTACTTTTAAAAAGGATATAACGGTTATCCAATCATAATAGTAGTCTCACACACTAGCTACCTTTTTCACCGTGTCATAATATAATTAAGCTTGCGGCTAACACGTTCTAATTGTGGTTTTTGGTGTGTAGATCATAGGGAAGGATTTGTTTAGGATACTAAAGGAAAATTTGGGTGCAAATTTTAATTCCTTTGTCACAAAAAAATTGACTCTGGTACCTGGGGACATTTCTCGTGAAGACTTGGGATTGGAAGATTCCATTCTGAGGGAAGAGATTTATCACCAAACAGATGTTATTATTAACTTGGCTGCAACAACTAACTTTGATGAGAGGTATATACTAAAAAAGATCATAGCCTTTTATGCCTATTTAATGTTTTATTGCCCCGACTTAGTTATTATTATTAGTATTTTGCTTAATTTCTTTCTCACCTAAAATTGCAGGTATGATATATCGTTGGGCCTAAATACCTTTGGTGTTAAGTATGTCATCAACTTCGCCAAAAAATGTTCTAAACTCGAGGTTCTTGTGCATGTATCAACAGGTTCGTATCAATTGATGTTCATAATGGATTAATTAATGGTTAGGAAGAGCACATTAACTAGCCTCACGTACATAGATTAGCATAATTAATAATTATTGTTACATCTTAATTTCAGCCTATGTATGTGGTGAGGGAGGAGAAGAGCTCATATTAGAGAAACCATATCGTTTGGGTTATTCACTGAATGGAGTGTCTGGATTAGACATCAATGCAGAACAGAAAGTGGTGCGTGACAAATTAAGTGAGCTACAACAAATGGGGGCCACTGAAAAAGAAATTAAAGAAGTTATGAAGGACTTGGGTATTAGAAGGTTTGTCAAAATCTAAATATTTTAATTATTAATATATTTTTTTTATCAGCTGAAATAAATTAGATATGTATAACCCAAACCTGTATAACTAAGTTCACATGCACATTATAAAATCCTTTAAACATAATAATGGTTCCTTCACTCATTCATAAAAATGAAATTAAAGCCCTACAAATTCCCATTCACAGAGCATAGAAAAGCGAAAAATATTTATTAAAAGGGGTAAACTTAAATAAATTATCTTAGTATGGTGAGAGATTAGTTTTTGATTTTTAATTATGAAATATTTCGTGTTCACCAAAATTTTATATTTTTTTTTCTAAATTAACTATTGGTTTTTTGTTCACCCAAACTAAATTATTAATTTGATTAACAAAGACAAAATATTTGAAATAAGTGTTATTTAAATAGGTGTAGCAATGACACATGGGAACTAGTAAAGAATAGACATCGTTCTCCTTTTTATTCTTCACTAGAATCTGCACTTAAATTAGTATATTCCCACTTCACTGCTAACAACCTGAGCTAATTAAGATCAGGTGAGTGATGTTCAAGTTTAGTATATCAGTTGGCCTACCATGGAATCTCTTTAGGATTTCCTTGTATGTGACAAGGGAACAAGTTTCTCCTTATAAAGATTTATATGCAGGACCAGCAATTGTACATAGTACTCCTATATAAGACTTGATTTAATTCCTACACAAAGGAAGTGTAGAATAATTTAAAGAAGCATATATCCTATTCTTAAGGTCGTATGATAAATAAATCTACGTATGTATAAGCCTAACTAGAAACTACCAGACCTACAACAACCCAAAGGAACACGTTATACAGACGATTAGGTTATGCAGAGCCCGAAGACCGTATATATCTTAATATGCCAATCCTACACATTAATGATGAAGGATTACACGTGCGACACGTGTACCAAATTAACGAATGATATAAAAAGCAATGATATGAAAAATTAATTAAGTAGAGTTCGCTAAACACCAATGGAGTGTTTGTTTTGTTCCTTTTATGTCTTGCGTGTGAACCACCAAAAAACCATGTTAGTTCACCACTCATGCCAAAAAATACTACGATTAAGAAATGTTTAATACATTATACATTCTATTATATGTTAAATATTTTTTAATTTTTATATACTTAAAGAAACAAGTGTTCACTAAAATTTGTATTCTTTACATAATAAATGCTCTAACTTTTTATTAAAAAATATACTTCTATTTTCTTAACTAATGTTTTTGAATATTAATTAACATTTTTTAAAGTAAATTTTTAGTGGAAAAAAATGTTAAACTAAATAGTTTAGGCAGCAATGCGCTACTGAATACTCATTGCTATGTACCAATATTATTATGTTAATTTTAGTGAAATTAAATTTAAATATTTAAAGTAAGATTTTAGTTTAAATTTTGTAAATAAAAAATTGATTAAATAGTCATTACATATTTTGGTTTTATGAGTTTAGTTTTAATACATATAGATATATTGTTCAATTTTATTTTATTATTAATTAAAAGTTCAATTAAATTCTATTATTTTTAAAAGACTTTGAATATAATTTTTTTAAAAAAAAATTGTAAGAAAAAGGTTACATGGAGACTTTTTAAAAATAATGAAACATGATTAAATTTTTAATTAATATACTGTAGATGGATGTAAGATTTTACTGTAGATGGATGTAACATTTTACTATAGATGGATGTAGCATTATGAAAGTACACGTGATGAATCAATGTGGGGATTGTGTGGCATTGCTCCATTAAGACCCCGAATTTATTTCTTACCAAACAAGACTAACTCACCCTTTCCATATTGATGAAGAAAGGTAGGATTAATTGCTAGCTAAAGATATTTTTCACATAGGAGTGATGTTTACAGCAGAGCTCTGGGTTCAAAGTTCAAACGAATGAACGGGAAACGGGAAACATAAATTGACGCGTACAAATCCCACCCTCTCACGTAGCCTTTATAGAGAGTTGCTAATTATTTTTGGCTCTTTCATTAATAACCTTTCCACGCCATCATGTATGATGTCAAGCGTGCGTGGCCTCCAAATTTTAAAGATGTACATGCCCTTAGGAATCAGACCAAGAATCACGTCTCTTTCATTTTCTGCAAGACACATTAAAAAAATTCTAAAACACATCATTCTATTAGAAATTTTTAAGAAAATAATAAAAAATTATTCATATGTTATCCATGTTGAAATCATAACATATTATGATTCTGTTCCTTTTTTATTTTGGTTTAAATAACAAGTTAGAATAGCGCCTTTTTAAATTATGTTTATTATTGTTATATGTGTATCTCTCTAAAATTTTCACGTTAGTGTGTGTCACAGTTATTGAATCATGACATATTATGATTCTTTTCTTTTTTTACTTTTTGGTTTAAATGACATGTTAGAATGTCACCTTTCTTGATTATTGTTATTATTGTTATATGTGTGTCTCTATAAAGTTTCACGTTAGTGTGTGTCACAGTTATTGGAATCATGACATATTATGATTTTTTTTTCTTTTTTCTTTTTGGTTTAAACATGTTAGAATACCGTCTTTCTTAATTATTATCATTATTGTCATATGTGTGTCTCTTTAAAGTTTTAATCTTAGTGTGTGTCACAATTATTGGAATCATAACGTGTTCTGATTCTTTTCCTTTTTTTATTTTTTGGTTTATATGACATGCTAGAATTCTACCTTTCTTAATTATTGTTACTGTTATATGCACGTGTATGTGTCTTCATAGTTTTCACGTAAGTGTGTGTGTCCAAACTTTTCACATTAGGTTTTGCAAATTCAATTTTAATCATATATATATATATATATATATATATATATAGATTTTTGGGGTTTTCTCACTGTAAAACATGCTAATAGAATTTGTGAGTATGATCACTCTTATTAAATTAGTTTTGAATAAAATAAACATAGTTTTTACATGATTGTTGTAATATAAAATAATTTTTTATATGCTCTAAACTTTCGACAAATCTAATTATTGAGGAAAAAAAAACACTTAAAAAGAGATAAAAGCTATTACATCTACCTGAATATGTTGCACAAACAGTCCCATATAAAATCAAGTGTCACGCAAGTACACTCTATATAACTTTCCTTTTCTTGAGTTTAGGAATAATAACGTAAGAAGACTACTCAGAGGAAAACTGGAGGCTACCATAATGTATAGAATATATGCAGATCTAAATGTAGGTTAACATCTTTCATAAATGTTTAAAGAGGTACCAAGTGTACGTTTCCTGTTTTTAATTTTTGCAGCAGACATGCTGCGGGAGACTCATATGAGGTGTTTATTAAAAGAAAGATAAAAAGAAACTATGGATATTAATTGGGTGTTTGCACTATTAAGAGTCCTTCATTTGTTTGCATACAATTCAAAACCAAGAGCTTGGCTCTAATTTGGATAATAAGAGAAGAGAAAAAGTGGGGTGTGAAAAAATGTTTGTGGGAAATTGACATAGGAGTAACGTTACTCTTCTAGTTTTAGTTTTACTATTGCTTTTTGAGATGAGTTTATGTTTGTTCAGAAGGTAGAATGGTTTATTTTGAAGTATCTGTTCTTTTAATTGCTTGGAACTTAAAGGAGCATGCCAGGAACCTTAGTTTAGTTGCCCAAAAAATTCAGAGGAATATGTTTAACATTTTTCTCCCAAATTTACTTTAATGAGAATTTCTGATCAATCCATGACAAATAAACAGTGATTTTCAGCTCGTTGCGAATTAATTACTGGTTTAGCCTCAGCACCTGTTCTGAAAGCCAAATTTGACATATATAACTGTGTTGTTGTGTCTATAACTTATCAGGGCAAAGTTATATGGATGGCCAAACACCTATGTATTCACCAAGGCAATGGGAGAGATGCTTGTGGAGCAACTAAAAGGAAACTTGTCCGTTGTGATCATTCGTCCTACCATTGTTACCAGCACATTCAAAGAACCTTTCCCTGGTTGGGCTGAAGGTGTAAGGTAAATCTTTGTTTTAATTTGTTCTCAACACATATTAAGTATTGGATATCTATTTAGTTATAATTTAAGTGCATATTTTGAAAAGAAACAACCCACTAGGGGTAGACCTAATAATAAGAGATTCAAATAGTTTATGTGAAGTCTTAGGTTTAAACTTCATTTTTGTTATCGTACATAAAAAGTATTTTGAAAAGTTAAAGTAGTGTATTTTGTGCAACAAAGTCCAATGAGATTAAAATGAAAATGTTAGTTCCTAATGACATATTCCTTTTATTTTGGTGGGGTGCTTGTTACAGAACCATTGACAGTTTAGCTGTAGCTTATGGGAAAGGAAAATTAACATGCTTCCTTGGAGATCTCAAAGCAATTGTTGATGCGGTGCGATTCTACATGAAGCCCTTAATTTATTAATACCTCATTGTGATTAATTTATTATTTCTCCATATTCTGATCTCATGTGAACATCACCAATTTAATAAGCAGATACCAGCTGACATGGTGGTGAATGCAATACTTGTGGCCATGGTGGCTCATGCAAATCATCCTAGTGATGATGTTATATATCATGTTAGTTCCTCTGTTAGAAGACCACTAAGATACAGCATGCTTCAAGACTATGGCCTAAGATATTTCACAGCAAAACCATGGATAAACAAGGATGGAAGACCAGTTAAAGTTGGCAAAGTTACAGTATTGAGCAACATGGATAGCTTCAGAAGATATATGTTCATTCGCTACATACTTGTGTTGAAGGTAAAGGTTTTTGTAGTGATTAGCATCACCAATATTTCACCATCACTCAAATTTCATTGCAAATTTTTACAATGATAGATAGGAGGAGCTAACATTTTTTTGCATTTAATAGGGACTTGAGCTGGCCAATACTGCATTTTGTCAGTATTTCCAAGGAACATATCTTGATCTCAATAGGAAGATCCAGATTGTGATGCGGTTGGTGGACCTTTACAAGCCTTACTTGTTCTTCAGAGCTGCGTAAGTGTTAGTTATTAGAATCATCATCAATATGCTTCAGTTAAGTGCAGGTCCGATCAAAGCTTTTTGATCATGTATTTGTGGTGCTTACAGAGTAAACTATATTTTTACTACCTCAAAATATTTCGATAATATCTATAATAATTTAACATATTTTACACTTTATATTTTAACAGAAACACATTTTTAATTTCTAATAAGAGAATAGAACCATTTCACTTTTGATCAATGTAAAAATTAAAAACGTACTAAATTTTTACAAGAATTAAAACCAATTTTTAAGATGTTTTGAGGGACAAAAATCTTGTTTATCCTTCTTTTAAATATGTAATGCTTTGCAAGGTATAAACTTAGACAAAATAATGTTATGGCACACAGGTTTGATGATATGAACACAGAGAAGTTGCGAATGGCAGCAAGACAAGGTGGGGTGGAGACAAGTTTGTTTTATTTTGACCCCTTGCTGATTGATTGGGATGATTACTTTTTGAACATCCACCTTCCTGGTGTGGTGAAGTACATTTTCAAGTGACATTATAATTGAAGTGATATATAGAGCTTTAATATTGTTTCAGTGAAACTGGTAATTTACTATGTTCAAATTTGTACTAGAAGAGTCACATTACAGTTAAGTTATTTGTTTCCCAAGGGCAGTATATATGGTGTTAGCTAGCTGCCAAATATGTTTCAAAACTTCGATCACGTGTATCCAAAATCATATATTTTAATTTTAATTTAATTGTCTCTTACAGCAAGTGGCACTTCAAATGCCTTTATTTAATGTTTACTAAAAAGAATGTTAACATTTATTAATGTTTAACATGTCACATTAACAATTAACAATCAGTTAACATGTGAAAAGATGTTAATTAGAGTGAAATTGCTTTGGGATGGATCAGACTTGCCAAAATCTAACTTATAAATATATTGTTCAGTTCAAATGTATTTTAATAAACTAAATGTATAAATTTAATTTTAAAAAAACTACTAATACTTAAGTTTTAAATACTTGGACTGATACTATTGTTACAAGTTTTTATGGGAAGAGAAAAGGCCTACAGTTTCATGTCTGCACATAACTAATACATTCACGTACATTTCTTGGAAGATAAAATTTGAGGAGTAAGCATGGAAATTAATCTAGATAATCTCATCCAGATTTTAATATACTTTGATTGGGGTTAGGTTTTTTCCGACTTAAGAGAGAGGCATTGGGTTAAAGTTTGGAAATGTAAATCCCGATCCTACTATCTCTATATATATGATTATTTTAATAATTAAATAATAATAATAATAATAATTCAAATAAAAAAGTTAAAATTACACATTTAACCAAAAATATAATTTAATTCTTACATACTATTTAAGGTTTTTTTGTTTATTAATTTTTATAAATTGTTTGAATTAAAAAATAAAATATTAATTTAATATATGATTTATTTAAAAATTTATAAATAAATTAAATTTTAAAAAAAATTGTGAGATAGTTTCGTGTAAGTTTTTAATAAAATCGATGAGAATAGGATTGTGTTTTTATTTTTTCGCTTTTGTCATTTATAAACTCAACCTCAATTTTGCCCTATCTTCGAAGGTAGAGATAGAAAAAGTCCAATTTATTTTTGACTCTCATGTTATCATTCTTAATAAAAAAAAAGTTTGATTTTCCATAACCTAGTACTGTATACATGAATAGAAAGAAAAAAAAAAAAAAAAACAGAGAGAGAGAGACAAAGAACTAAAGCAAAGTTTGAATATAAAGATAGGCAATTTTTTAAATCAACAACTAACTATATCCAGATTAGTTTTTTAATGTTGATGTGGATTCAAGGAAGTCAGCTCATGCTGAGATGAGGTATATGTTTTGCAAGTCATTTTATTTAATTTTTTTGCTTTTTTATTAGCTGAAAAATTATTTATGTTGTAATAATATTTTTATGATTGCTAATTATTTGATGATTGTTTATTAATAACATTTGGTAAATAATTTTTTAATAGTTTGTAATATTTTTTAAAATGTTAGTTTTTAATTTTAACTTTTAGTTTCTTATATTTTATTTATCTTTTGTCTTTAAAATATTTATTAAAAACTGTTTCTATTCATTTTATGTAAGATACAATTTTATTATTATTTTTTCTCTTCTTTTAAAGATAAGGCAAGGTTTTGTTATTTTTATTCTTTTTTTTTTACACAAGACAGAGTTTTATTATTGTTATCCTTTTATTACATAATTAACATATTAATAATGATTGATAGCAGGCTTATTTTATTTTTATATTATTTTTAGATATTTATATTTCATCATTTATCTTAATCATTAAAAAAAATTTATAATATTTTTTATTTTTTATTTTACTTCAAAATTATTGATTATGATAAATAATAAGTTTATTTTATTTTATATTTTCCATTACTTTTTAAATATTTTTTATTTACACTAAATATTTTAATTATTATACTATTTACATTATTTATCTATGATTTTAACAATATTTTTTAAGATATTTTAAATTTTTAATTATTACATTAGTCAACATAATTTGAAAGTATAATGTTTACTTAAATATATGTTGTTTTTATTTTATTATAAATTTGATTGGAGATATTTTAAGATATAATATACTAAATTTAAATTATATTTTAATAAAATACACGTTTCAAAAAAAAAAAATTTAAGTTGATGTGTGTTATTTTGAAAAGTAATTTATGATAGTCATAAACAAAAATCAAATTTGAATTCAAATGTAATTTTGGGGAGTCCCATTGTTCGTTGAAAGCTATTTAAACATTGGGTGTTGAGAGGTAGATAACACTTAATAAAAATTCTGAATGGACAAAATAATAGGAGGAGCCACCAAATGGTGCATCAAGTAAACATTTAATAAATGAAATTAGCATTTGACATTCTTTAAAACACAGTAACACGTGGAGAAAAATGCATATAATTTAATAAAAAAATATATACACACTACTTTGATAGAAAACACGATAGTTTAAGGAATAATAAATATGGGATGAACATGAGAATTAAAATTAGGACTTAAAAATAAAATAAAATAAGTTTAAAATAATATGATTTAAAGAATATTAAATATGGAGGTGTAAAAATGGTTTAAAAGAATATATTTAATAATAAAAATATAAAAAGAGAAAAGGATGTGCTTAATAAATATGAGGTACAGATAACAAAGTTTATATGAAATGAACAGCTACCTAAAAAATAAAGTACATTTATATTAAACACCATATCGTCTCGACCTATTAAAATGTTGGACTAATTTATTTAAATTAGGTTAGCCCATATACTTACATCTAGAGATATGTATATTCATTTAGATATACATCTACATCTAAAATAAATTTTAGGATGGTTTTGTTTTACTTTATAAAATTAATTTAACAAAATTATTATAATTCTATTTAAAATTTGAATTCCAAACTAAATGTGAAAAAATACCTATTAAATTATTGTAAATTTCCTTTACTTATTTTTTTCAATCAAAGATAAAGTTAATTTATTTAATTTTTATTTAATATTGTTAATCTTTATATGATTTTAATTAGGTTTGAAATTTTTTTGCTAAACTAATAATTACTAGAACCGTTAACATTATTTTGTAAATAACACATATATCCAAAAATTATCAATCACTATTTTATGTAATTGAATATCTCAATTGGTGTATTATAACTTTTACTTGCATTTTTTTAAAACTTATAGTTTTTAAAATAAATCTTTCTTAATAAATATATCAAGATATAAGAAAAGTTAGAAGATAAGGTTAGAACATTAAATCCAGGTACAGAGTGATGTTGTTGGTAAAGGGGTCATGGTCCCAAATTTTTTTAATATTTTATGTAATACTGTTAAAATAGATTGTAATTTATACGTTAATTTGGTCTATCATGAGTTTAAGTCGGATTGAATTAAAAAAAATGATAATTTTTAATTCGACTTACTTTTAATCTAATTTATTTTAACTCAACCCACTTAGATAAAATCTATGGTGGGTAGGATTGATCACTAGTTGTCACATATCCAATTCCATTTGTACGTGACTCATTCTGCTTCCAAAATAAGAAACCCAAGTGTCTGTCTCTTGTCTCTTTATCTCCTTCTTCCCTTATCAAACCCTAGGACGTTGTTTCACTATTGCCACTGTGAGATGTCCTCTATGAACAATACACACCTATGTTGCGATTTGCAAGACATTCCTGGATCTACGTCTTCTTTCCTTGCAAACAACACAACCTGCGTTGGTGTTGTCGTTGTCATCACTACGAGACGTCTTCTGTGAGTGATACACACTTGCGCTACAACACAACTTGCATTGGTGTCACTGTTATAAGATGTCCTTTGTCAACAATACACAGTTGCATTGAGACTTGCAAGATGTCTTGGACTTACATCTTCTTTCCTCACAAACAACATGACCTATGTTACTGCATTATTGTCGTTGTTGCAATACATTCTCTACAAGTTGTGGTGACCCAACCCGCACAACCACCAACCTGTGGTGGGTCAGATTGGATTGGTGTTTTCTGTCTCACTAGAAAGTGAGATAAGTTGAACTACTCACTTAATGGTCAACTTACAATGAATCATACTAGATCAAGCAATCCACTTTAATAGTACTAGTTTTATGTAAATAAATTTATATGTAATACGAAAAAAATAAAAATTTATGATGAACAATGAAAGAATTTTATCAAAATTTACTTAATTTTACAATTTAATTCAAAAAGACCTCTTACATACATAAGTAATGTCTTTTTAATAAAAAAATTGACAATATAATAATAATGTAGAGAAACTTCAATTGAGAGAAAATTTTAATCAAAATTATTATAATTCATAATTTTTTGTATTTGAAAGAGTAATTTTATGACTCAATTTCTTGATTTATAAGGTGATTTTTTTAATATACATATATTATAATGTAACCTATAGACAACTTTTAATTATGTTGTTATTAGTTCAATCAAAATTATTTTCTAAATTCAGTGTACTTGCTCCAGTATGTAAAACTTATATGCAGATACACAAGATTTTAAAAATTGATTTACTTTAAATTTTAATCGATCGATCACACACATAAAATTACTTTACATGCGATCCCACATTATTAGAAGATTTTATAATTTTCTAATAAAAGATAGAAGAATTTTTTTTTCTTTAATGGTATTTTATGTATTTGACCATCCTGAAAAAAAAATTGTCAAGCTTCGCCATTGATTAAAACATGATTGGTAAGAGATTATTATTTCTCATAAAAACTATTGTCCGATGCATCTCGCACCAAAATTAATGTTAAAAGTAATCGTCAAAAGACATTGGATGGATGTAAGTGAAATTCTTTCAACTTAATCAATAATTTTGAATGTGAGTCTTAAATACATAATCAGATTAAATATTTTAAAAATAAATATTATTTATAATAATTTTATCTTATTTAAATAAAATTATTTGCATAGAAAATATTTATAATCTATAAAAAAAATGTTAAAATTATGTCTTATATGCAGCAGTTTTAGTATAGACTTCAATTGATTATTGATAAATAAAAGAAAACAAAACATAACTCAGAATTTAGATGATAATGTTTTTGAAAGACTATTGTAGATATCATTTCTATGAGATTTAGTTTGATTGATCGAATAATGTGAGTTATTATAATTTTTTAATATATAAATTCAATTTCTATGAATAAAAGATTTTAAAAAATAGAAGATCATCATATATAAAATTATTGAATATAGGAGGTTTTCTGAAAAGGGAATAAAGGAGGTTAATTTATATTGGAACTATAGTAGAATATCATTTCTATGAGATTTAGTTTGATTAGTCGAATAATGTGTGAGTTATTATAATTTTTTAATATATAAATTCAATTTCTACGAATAAAAGATTAAAAAAAGATAGCAGATCATCGTATATAGGAGGTTTTCTGAAAAGGGAATGAAGGAGGTTAATTTATATTGGAATGTGAAAAAGTTTTATAGCATTTATTTAAAGTCTCATCTTATTTATTTATTTAAATTTTTATAACGATTAACTATTAATAAAATTAATTGATATTTTACATCAATAATACATTAACATAAAAGAACAAGTTAAAATGTTATATTTTTTTTATTAACATTTTTATTCTTCTCTAGGCGGCTAGGCCAATGGGAACAAGAAAGTTAGCTACTATTATCTGAGAAAAAAAGAATTACTTTCAAATCAAATACTTGAAAGGGAATGAGAATTTGAGGAGTAATGAGTTCAAATATTAATAAATTAAAAAGTGCAAAAATAAGAAAACTCAAGATATTTGTTTATAATTTTATCAAAATTAGAGAAAGCAATTGCACATCCTGAACTACATTGATCCACCAAAGGACCCTTTCCCTAGTCTTATTCTTCCTCATACTCAGTTAACATTCCCATTGGCATATAGATATTTGTTGGTGGTGCTATTGCCTATTGGCTCTTAGCACTTGGAGAGAAATATCAAACATAGAGTATATATGCTAAATGTTAATACCCATCACTCTTCTGTCTGTCTTGTAACTATTCTATTTGTCAACTACCTTTATAGGTTCATTTTAATTTCAACTTCAGATTTTTCATATCTGGTTGTCTCTCTGAAATCTGAATACTCAACTCCCTTTTCACTCAATAATTTCATTCCCAAAAATTTAAAAGCTTACAATACTAATGACACAGCTTGCAACACCCATTCATTTCCTCTAATATCTTTAATTACATTTTATTATTAAAAAACCCTTTTACCTTAAATGGTTTTTTTTTTTCGTTTTGCTCAGTTATCTTCATTTGTCTATTTGATCAATTGATTATTTAACTCTCCAATAATTATTATCATTCACTTATTATTTTTTCACTTTTATTTTATTTATTATTTATCTTTTCCTCTTATAAGAGAAGTGTAAATAACAGTATCTCTAATATACACTTTATTATTAATTACTCTTTTCAATCTTAAATATAAGTAACAAAAATCCTTTATTTCTTAGTCTCAAATAAAAAAATTTCAATTAATTTTATCTTATTTAATGAAATTATTTTAAAATATTCCTAATTTAATAGAAATTTTATTTTTTTATTCTAAGTTCATAGGAGTTTCATTTTCAAAGATTATTTTTATGCTTATATCAACTTTCAAGAAAAAAGTAATTTAGGATAAACGTTTATTACTCTCTCCATTGAATCATCCTAGATATTTTACACTAACGAAAAGAAGTTTATAAATATATAAAGAATCAAAATTAATATTATTATCATTAATTAATTTATAATTTTTATTAAGAATAAGAAAAATATTTATACCGTTAAAAATTTGTAAATAAAAATTGTAATGGATACTTAATTAGTATCTTAAATAGGTATCCACGGATACCTATTATTTAATATTAAAATATTTTTATATAATAGACATATTATATATATATATATATAACATATCTTATGAAAAGATTAATTTTATATGAGAGTAAGATGATTAAATCTAAATTGTATGACTATACACGGATAGTCAAGTTTAAGTGCATTGTATATATATGAAAACTCTTATAATTTTTTATTTGATGATCAAATATTATGTTAAAAATTATAAATAAAAATGTAATAATTTAAGTAAATAGTATAATATTAAAAGATAAATTTTAGTAATATTTGAATTTCTTGTTTTAAGATTTTTATTTTTTCTTGTAAATCTTTTATTGTTACCTGTTGACTAGGTTGTTTAAACCTATTACATATTTCTTTTATACTTATTGGCTCTATTGGTTTTATCTCTTCTGACTTTTGAATTAATTCACTCAATTGAGTTAAAACTCATTCCTTATTGGTGAATCTTCTAATTTATCTATTATTGAAATTAATGTTACAGTTTGTTCTTTTGTTAACATATTTATTGTTTTACAATTATTGTAACTACATAGACCTGGGCCTAAGCAGTAATCATCTTCTTCTTGGCTTATTGAAGTTTCACTAGAAGTTTCATCTTCTATTTGTTCTACTTCTAGTTCACTACTTAATTCTCTCTCAGAGTCATAATCAGTTATTTCTTCTTCTGAATTTACTAAAATATTGAGTAAAGTTTCTTTTAACTTTTCATCTTCTATTTGGTTTATCTTTTTTACAACTTTACAATT
>JAMLFT010002730.1:0-24326 GCA_026544285.1 Pachyrhizus erosus | reverse complement strand
TTTAATAATTTGAATTTTAGGAATATAAAATAAAATTTTATATGTATATTATATATTAAAATAAATTAAAAATAAAATAAAATAAATAGATTTATAAAAATATATAAATATTCTAGTAAGTAAAAATATAGGAATAGGAAGAGAAAAATACAAATGGATTGATAGGATTTTTAGAAAAATTAATATTTAAATATAAAAAAAATAAAAGAAAATTGGAAAAAGAAAGGAAAATGGAAAAAAGGTTGGTTGGGCTTGAACACAAGTCCTAGGTGAAGTAGAAAAATGTGTTGGGCTACCTGCCTTAGGCGTTATATAATGTTCAAACAAGAATGCAAGCCATAATAAGGAAATAATATGGAAAATAAAAGCGAAAGGAGAAAAAGGGTGGGGGACGGGTTCGAATGCGTGTATAGGAAGAGGGGAGAGTTTAGAGGAGAGTCTGTTGTCATTAGACTACTAGGCCCATCGCTGTGAATTTAAGAAAATAAAATGTACATATGCTTACCTCGAATACCCTTGCCGCCATTGAAGTTGTTGACGGAGTTTCCTCTTCCTCAAGCCTCTTCCCTACCTTGCCACCCTACAAGTCTACAACCCTGTCGTCACCCCAGTTATGTTCACCCATGCCTAACGAATTTAATAAGCTTAAATTTCGGCCCAAGACACCCTATAAATAACAAATGACCATGGACACAGGAAGAAAAAAAATGAAGAAGACGAACTCGCGATTCACCCACTATTTGAGCTCTATTTACCTCGTTTGAATCATAGACAGTTTCTTCTTGATCCCAGCTACATTCTAATCAAATTGGTTGAGCAAAAGACAGAGGAAGGAATTAAAAAATAGCAATGTCACTGGAGCTTCGTCGAAAAACTTAAAAACTTCGTCGAAAAATCGATTTTGAGGTAGGAGAAGTCTCTGTTCTTAAATTTTTCATTGATAATTCATTTTTGTATATGCTAATTTCATAATTACCCACTCAATTACTAAATTCAATTAAGATTTATGAAATTTGAAACTTTGAATTTCTCCTTTGCCATCCATGGCTGCTGACCTATTAATTCGATCAAAATTCGTTACGAACACGATTTAAACTTCATTTAATTGTAGGAATTATGCTACTAATGAGATGAAGTAAAAAAATTTCATGATTTATAATAATGTTGTAAAGATTTAAGTGAATGATGAGGGCAAAGAATTGAAATTTTGTTTAACAAAGAGGGAATTGCTAACTGATTAGGTCTAGGCAAAGAATGGGCAATCTAGGGCAGAGGAAAAGAAGAAAATGAGAAAGAAGAAGAGTGAAAGACAATGGGAGAGGGAGAGAATGATGAGAGAGGGAGAGAGAGATGGGAGAGAAAGAGAGAGAGAAAGAGGAGAGAGAGAGAGAAAAGAGAAAGTGTGTAACATTCTAACTTTTGATATAATTATAAACTTAAATTTTAGATTCATCTCTTTTCTATTTATAATTTAATTTAGTTAAAATAAAATTTAGTAATTTAATTCCTATGAAGAAGATATCATATAGTGAAGGAAGATTTTAGTAATTTAAAATTAAATAAAAAGGATGGAAATATAAATTTATTTCCAAATAGAAATTTAATTTATAATGTTTTAATAAAATAAAAATAAGAGAAGGGAAGAATAAAAATGAGAAGAATTAGAAGAAAATTAGAATAGAATTTTCAAGAATTAAAACTAAATTTTTGGAATTAAAACATAATTAAATAAGTATTTTAGATAAAATAAACAAATTTTTATTAAATAAAATAAAATATTGTGAAAAGAAAAAAAAAATAGTAGAAGAAAAAAATAATTAAATTTTAGGGATTTTTGAAAGAATTTAGAAATTTAAAATAGAATTATTAAAATTAAAAACAAAAAATAAAGAAAAGAGAAAATAAGAAGAAAACAAAAGAAAAAGAGAAAAAAAAAAGGAAAAAATGGGGGAGGGGACAAACAGGGATTCGATCCTTGGTCTGGAGAGAGGAAGGGAAGACGCGCTCCGCAACCAACTGGGCTACTCGTTGTGGGTACCAAAGTAAAGACCAAACTCATATAAGAGGTAAAAACGTTGAGTTAAAAAAAGAATAAAACGCGAAAAAGTCAAAATGGCACAACGAAGGCTCGTAGCCGAGACTTGGCACAGGGGTCCAGTGTCTTAACCACTGGGGCGTGGTGCATTTGGTGCTAACAAAGCACCTTAATTCTATTTGAATATGTGCAACCCCGTTAACGAATTAGATTCGGCCACGTAGCCATCCCCATACATTGTACTCGTCTTTTTCCTCAAGACGAAGCTCTACAAGATTGCCATTCCTCAAGCTTCACAAACACCCATCCTAGGCCCTGCCACTGTAACCTTATTATCATAGAAAGCTTCGCCCATGCCCTGTGAACAACTTAAGCACGAAGAAAAGGCAGAACTCACCTATAAAAGCGGAATTAAACCAAGGAAGAAGAGCAAATCGGAGGAAATCGAACTCACAAATTCGCAGGTCAAACCAATCTCTCTCACCTTATAAATTCCCCAGACACATTCAGAATCAAGAAAGCATCATTTCTGCCCCCAAAATCTGAACCAACAGAGCTGTAGGACGGAAAATTAGGAGCTTGTAGGAAAGTGTATTTCTCTTCACTAGAAATTTTTGAGAAGGTAGGAGTTGTTTATTTTGTAAATTTTCTTCTTGAATTCATTCCCAAATATATCTATAGTGTTTTCGCATCCTTAATCTATCAAAATTTTTATGAAAATAGGAATTTGAATTTTTGAACTTCCTATTTCGCCATAAGTGTCGACTTGAGGTGTTCTCTGATTCTTGATTAAGATTTCGAAAATAAATACACCTTATAAAATTAGTAAAAGGAAATAGGATTGTGAAAGAGAGTTTGAGAAAGGGAGAGGAAACTTTGAGGGGAAGAACAGAAAAAGGAAGAAGAAGAAGAATTCTAAGGAAGAAGAAGATAAAGGGGTGTGAAAAGTAATGAAGGGGTACAAATAGCAATTAAAAAAATATTTTTATAATAAGAGAATATTAATAAACAAATAAGTAACATAATATGACTGTTTTATTCACAAAGATTTTGGATAGAAAAAGTAAGAAATTTTTTTATAAATGACAAAAATACCCTTGGGTGATTAAATTAAGATTCTTCACTGTCTTGGTTAGTTAAATTCAAGAAAAGATAGTCTAAGTATTCCTTGATAATAATATGTAATTATAACAATTAGGAATGTGATAATAAATCCTCAAATTTTTAGGAAATGACCATTTTACCCTTAAGTCCTATAAAAAAAGCTTTTACCACTATTTGATCATCCTAAATTTAGGAAAAATAGTATGAGTGTCCTCTAATAATATTAGGAACCTTTTATAATAGATTATGAATTGAAATGTGAAAGGGAAATCCTTAAAAGAATGAATTTTATAAAAATAACCAAAGCACCCTTCTAAAGAAAATTCCTAAAAAATATCCCTTTTTTAGTAAAATTTCCAAACTAAGACTAATAGAGATTTAAAACCTCCTATACTTACTTCTGCCACAAAAATATAAAGATAAAAAGAAATTGTGGAAAGAAAAGGCAAAATGACCATTTTGTCCCTTGTCTTGTTATTTTAAATTAATATATATTATTATTTATTGTGATTATTGATCATGCATATGTTGGATTGATGATGTAATATATGGTTTCATACCTCCATTATTAGTGGAAGATAAATATTTCTTATAACTGTCCATCTGAGACAGTAAATTCTGAAATAATCCTAGAATAGATGATGAACTAAGATATGCTCAGACAATGATGGCACAATCTAGAATGATTGTGATATAAAAATCGATATATGAATTTATCACTAGTACCGAGATAAGATGAACAATGGAGATGACAGATGGAATAAGAAAGATAGGAAGAATTAAAAACTTTAACGAGTGAGAATTAAGAATGGAGAATGCAATGGTTGACCATCGAAGGTACTTGAAAAATGTATGTAAGCTCGGTCAGACCTTAGGGGTAGATAAGGTGCCAAGTTATGAATTGCTCAAACTGAAGAGGGTGTCACAAAACCAGTTTGGCGTCCCCGAAAAAATGGAGCATTACCAAGATTTGGTTGAGAGTATCCTGAACCAAGTACTAGGCAGGATATGGACTCTCGAACGTCAACCAAAGATTACAACTTGGATTATCAATTATACACTCACGTAAGACCTTTAGAAGTTAGTAGTATTAGTGGTTGCGATGGGCCCAAAATCGAGTATGATTCTTGATTAGACATGTATTGTGAGATGAGAGTCCACATTAGATAGACCACCTCTAACTGTATATATATGTGTTACCCAAAGATAGATGATTCACTCCTACACCCCTTACCTTTCTAGACACAGATGGCAAATGAATTCCAACTACTATTTCACTTGTCCATAATATCTTTAGAAGGAAGATGAACCTATGATAGAGTCCAAGGAGATGACACATTTGTAGGATACGTTCGATTTGCTTTCAAACCTGCTAATATTGTAGTTCCTTGGCAGTTTTATCATGTAGACTTACTAGTGATCTTATCTCAAGCTTTGTCACCTAGATTCGTTGTTATTCCAGTCATGCGAAGATGACCTCAAACCCCTCAACATCCATTGTCCTCCATGGGATCAATACAAGCTAATGATCCAAACAGAAGAAAAGACTCTATAGAAGAAGAAGATCCTTTTGAAGGATCTGACTAAATCAAATTAATACTGAAGAATGATTAAAGAAAGTATTTTGTTTAGTTATCTCGAATATTATGATGTTGTAATAATAAGTTTACCTATGACTTTATTTACCTTGTTAAATTATGTTATAAGAACTCAAAATGAAATCATGTGAATTGGTATGTTATTGTCAAATTGTAATTCCCCTAACAAATTAAATTTTTAAATTTCTCTTATGTTAAAATTACCTAAATATAATTTCTCAATTATTAAAAGTAAATAAAAAGGGATGTTATAGAGAGAGAGAAAAGAGAGAGAAAGAGAGAACGAGGATATAGAAAGAAAGAGAGAGAGAGATAAAAGAGAGAGAAAAGAGAAAAAAGAAAGATAGGGAGAGAGAAAAAGAAAAGAGAAAGAGAGAAAGAGAAATAAGAGAGAGGGAAATGAGAGAGGAAAAAAAGAGCAAAGAGAAAGAGAGAGAGAGAGGAGAGAGAAAGTAGAGAGAGAGAAAGAAAGGAAGAGAAACCTAGAGAGAGAAGGAAAAGTAGAAAGAGAAAGTGGGGAGGGAAAAATAAATGAGAAATAAAATAAAAATAAAGAAATATAATAAATAGAATCTAATAAACAAAATTCTATTTAACTTCATATTAATTATTGCTTTTTTTTTACTGCATCAATCAATAATATCTTATAGAAGGGATTAGAATACATGAAAAGTTAGTCTTATATGTATCATTGTTAATCTTGAATTATTTATAGTAGCATTTGTATGTGGTGATTGCCTTTACTAAAAATAGAGGAATTATAGAATTAGCTTGATGGACTATCTTGAGTAGACAAAGGTTAGATGCAAAACCCTAGGGTAGAAGATGAGATGTAATTGGTGAAAGCTTGAACATTGCAATAAATAATTCGAATAGAGGTAATTCTACATAATAATGGCTAGTCAATTGATATGAAATGAAGTCATCAAAGAAATATGACCTTTGAAATCGAAATAAGTACCAAAGAAGACAATAATCTGGTGTTGGAAGAAGTGGATAATTTAAACTATACGTGTAAGATTTAAGAATAGAGATTTGCAAGGGTTGACCACAAAAAGGTACCTGAGAAATGTACGCAAGCTCGGGTAAGTCCTTGGGGATAGATAAGGTGCCAAGTTGTGAGTGGCTCTAAGAATAGAGGGTGTCATAAAACCGGCTTGACGTCCCTAACAAAGTGAAGCATTTCCAAGATTTAGTTGAGAGTATCCTAGACCGAGTACCAAGCAAGATATGTACTCTCGACCATTGACCCAAAATGCAGACTTGGATGTTATTGATACGCTCATGTAAGTCCTCTAGAGTTAGAAGATTGGAGGCAACAAAGGGCCCTAAATAATTAGAAATCTTAATTAGGCATGAATAGTAAGATGAGAGTACATGATAGTTAGTAAATTGTATGTGTATGTAATGGATAAACGACTCACTCCTACACCCCTTTTATTTTCAGATGGAAGACAAGTTTCATCCCCTTTTTCTCCTAACAATCATACCGCTCAAGGGGAGTTGGACACACGACTCTCTCTTTGAAGATGACACCTTCACGAGCTATGTGAGATTTTCTTTTCTATCTCTAGAAATTATATCGCACGTGCAATTTTCTCATATCGATCTGCCCATCATAATGATTCAAACCCTACCTCCTCGATATGCGGTATCCCACCAGACATTTCAACTGCTTCTAGATGCTCCCAAATCCAACAAATCCAAATCCACCAACTGACCCCACTGCTAATGAAACTAGCAACTTAGAAAGGAAAAAGGAGACTTCTAAAGAAGACAACCCCTTTGAGTGTTTGGATTAGATGCTACATAAAGATTACTAGATCTACTAGATCAAGTTGATTATATGTTTTGGATATATGTAATAATCATGAATACAATTTATATTTTGAGATACCTTATATGTTTGTATACTTGGGATTATATATATATATACCTAAGTTTTATCTATCAATTATATAATGCATGATTGATGTTGAGTTAGAACATTAATATTAAATTGTAACTCCTTTATGAGTAATTGTTTTAAAAATTTATCCTACCAAGTTAATTCAATTAAACTTTGTTTTTTAAATTCTAAAATTCAAATAATTTAAATAAGTAAAAAAGGACATTACAGACTGAGTAAGCTTGGTTGTGTAACATCCTCAAATTTATTAAAATAAAAATTCTACTAATTAAAATAAAATCAGTCAATTTTATTGCTCATCTACCTATTGATAAATAAATAAATAAATTATATAAATTGAAAATAAAAGTAAACAATGCTTAGAAATATAAAATTAACATAATGTGATGTAAATAAAGTTACATAAAATTTAAAATACTAAGATTCAATTATAAGTAAATTAATTAAAAATAAATTGTCAAAGTTGACTTTGGTCAACAATTAATAACAAAATAATAATTTATATTTTTACTAGAAAATTTAATTAATTAATTAGACTAAATTTAATTTACTACAATGCCTAATTAATTATTCTAAAAACTAAATAAAATTCTTAATTAAAAATTAAGCTAAACTAGTCCAAGGCATTAATCTTAACTCAGACAAAAGTGAAAGACCTAATCTAGAATCCTATACAAGGGACCACTTAAAGTCATTTAAAGTCATTAAAAATTAATCTTAACTTGATGGGGGAAGCTTGGTACCTTCATAATTGTGCTTGTGGGTGTTTTCACCCTTGAAAATGCGTCTAGAACGAGCCTCTAGCAATATGCTAGAATATAGTTATTTAGCTTATATAGCGCATTCCTTTTTATTTATTCGTCACCTTATTTATTTGACCTTTTATCTATAATTCTATGCTGATGTTTTGTCGTATTTAGTAGCATTTAAATGGTGTTTTGTGTTCGTATTGTGGCTGGAAAAATAAGCCTTGATGGTTCATGTTCATATTTTTTTTCTGTCAACAGTGCCTTATATACATATATATATATACGTTTAAAAATGTCCGTTTTGCTTGCTACTTAGTTGTTTTATTGCTTGAGACTAGCTGTATGTGGTAGTGTAATAGTGTATTTATGTGATTGTTGGGAAGCATGAAATAAACTCCAAAAGATATAAACTCTGGCTGGAAAAGCATCCCCTGTTTTGGGCAAGAAACAAGTGTTTTGATGGGTCGAATAAATTATTTTGTGACTGAAACGTGGAACAAAGATTTACGGAGGATGAACGTATTATTTGATAGTAAATAAGAAAAAACTTTCACAAAATCGCGACATTTAAAGCTTGAAAAATTGGACTGGATTTAAGCACAAAGTCACTCTGTTTTGACGTAAATTAAAGTCACAAGAACAGTACTTTTAGAACTATTAATCCGGACTCAAAGGATTAGTTAAATGACCCAAAATAATCTAAAAATAGTCCTAATATTTGTGCGTAATATTAGGACAAAGTTTGGAGATGTTTTAAACCACGATGATAAAGTTATTGATGTGTTTTTGGGGTCTCAACATATGCTAAGGGAATTAAATTTTATCCAGCAAAATATGCCTTATCAAATTATACTTTGGTCTGGTTTTAATGATAAAATGAAATTTTAAGTGATAAGAGATGATGGTAATATAAAGTGATATGATTTAGGAAAGTAAAAATAGTGCTTATTATTGTAAACTAAGTTTTAGATCCTTTATTTTAAAACTTAAAAACTGGTCATACTTAAGTTAATTGTGATTAAATTTATGAAATGTTATGACTTAAGATAAGCCTTACCTACGAAGAATTAAGTAGGAAGTACAAAAAAATTAATAAGGATGTAATAAAGTTTTTGCAAAAAATAATTTTTTAATTTTTTTATGTATGAGAAAATCAAAATAAAATGCATTTAATGATAATTGATTTTGTTGAAAAAATAAATTATTTAGATAGAAAATTAAGTTATATAAATAAATAAAAAAATTCATTTAATTTAGATTTAAAATAAATGGAACGAACATTTTTAAAAAATGATACCACATATCTAAAATGTACAATAACAATATCTTAAAAAGTTCTTAAATACAACATAATAACATTATAAAAATTAAATAACAGTTTTTATTTTAGTCCTTGTATATATAAGAACTTTTTTTATAAATTTTACATATAAGCATTTTTTTATGCGTATACGTGCTTATGTAAAAATTTAATTTAAATTATAAAGATTAAGTTAAAAAATAATAAACTATAACAAGAAAGGAAAATCAAGTAAGGATAATTTACTTACACGATTGGGAAGTAATTGAAAAATTAATTATACAGATTTAAACAATATATTTAAAGATATAATTAAAAGTGACAGAAAAATTATTAGGAGATTAATAACAATATTATGACTTAATTAACAAAATTCATTATCATAAAATTTAAGAAATCGTGAGGAGGGAATATTAATTAATTTCAAGAATATTTAGGAAATTTTTTATTAATAATTTAAATTAGTTAATTTCTAGAAGGCATAAGACTTAAGATAAAATTTTCATGAGAATTAAGATATGATTATACATTGATTGATTTATTTCTCAAAGAGTATGAATTGTTGTTATGGGTGACAATACTCCTGATGTATTAATCAATTACTTTTTTGTTAATTGTGAATTTCTAAGAACGAAATATTGAATTGTTGTCACTAAAAATTGAGATAAGAAGTGTGTTGTGTATTTTTAAGTTAAACAAAAGAGATGATGTTGACAAGCAAGTAGATGAATGTGACATCAATAGTTGGTGAGTGACAAGTCTCGTTGTGTTGTGAATCAGTGTAAGGCCCGAAGGCTTTGACCATAAGGCCTAGGGACCTTAAGCCTAGATAATAATGTTGGAGACTTGAGAGCTTGAGGTTGTGACATTTGTGCATGTAACATGATGACCTCATTGATGTGATTGTTTGTAAAGGTAGGTTTCCTATCCTGTAAAAGTTATCGCGTTAGTACCAAAATTATTTGAGCCCCAGTCACAGTGAGATAATGGAGGTAGTTGTCGATTATTGCGCAAAATTGCATGTGTGACGACTTTAAGAATGAAGATTTTATGGGTTGACTATAATATGGTATCGAGGGATGCTCGTAGGCTTGAAAAGTCTTAGGGGGTAGTTTGAGATGTGAAATAATGATAACTTAAGGAGTCGAGAGACTAACGTAATTGACTTGGTGTCCTCAATGAATAGATAGCATTATCATAGTTGATCGAGAGTATCCTGATTTGAGTGTTAGACAGGATATGTCCTCTTAATGATCACCAAAAAATAAATAATCATAAACGAACGTCATGTAAGTGTTCTACAACTTGGAGGGTTGGGAGACGTTGATGGTCCAAATCATAAAACTAGTGAAGTGACTAGGGCGTGATGATGAGAAACAAATACTACAGTGATATAATAAAGTTTAATGCGAAGAGCATACGTATAAGTTGACACATAATTCTACTTGTGTTTGTATGACTCTATAGTGGACGAATGATTCATTCCTTACATCTGTTTTTTTTTTTTCAAATCAAGATGTTGAGATTCTACTATCCTATCTTCTATTTGACGATTCCATTCATTAAGGGGTGGTGGGTCCATGACTCATCTTTTGAGGAGACTATCTTCATTGGATTAGTGTGTTTCACCTTCCTTCCACCAGAAGATTCACCACACGAGTGACTTGTTCAGGTAGACCCACCCATAATACTGATATAAGTGCCAACTCTGGGTTACATGCAAGCACCAAACTCCTCCTCCCTCATGTCTTCTAGATCTACCCTCCCCAATGTTGAGGCAGATGTAGTAGGGCACAATACTAATATCCATCTCCTATCAATGTGATTCCAAACTCCTCCTTTTCCCCTTTTGATCCATGTTCCATGTGTGGATTTTTCTTGCTAGAATATATGGTAAACTAGAGTGTGACACATACGACTTCTATCCCAATATAGGAGTCAAGATTTGTAGAGGTCATGGACGAAGAGAAGGAGTAATCATTAGAAAAGGAGGATCGCTCGAAGGGATCTGCCTAAATTGAGGCCACGATTTACAGTCACGGGGTATAGGTAAGATTTACTATTTACTACTCTAACTAGGATATTATTGATAGGTAGACTAGGATTTAGTCTTTTGTAAATGCGTATTGTAAATTTTCTTTTGAAAAACTTTATTTTTTTGATAAATTTTCTGGTTTGTATATTGATACTACTACTTTGATTATTACTTTGGTGATTGGATGAATGATTAATGCACTTATGAGTTATCGATTATATATCTAAGTTCAAATGTGATGAATTGTTAATGAATTTTTATGCATGTACGAAAGTCCATGATTTCAAATTCTATCAATGTGTTTTTTAAGTCTCACTTTCATTATTTTCCTAACATAGCGATTAAGAAGGAAATTTTTTTTCACATCCTTGAGAATTTTGAAAAGAAAGAGAGATGACATAATGATTTTAGAATATTGTTGTGTCCAAATTTAATAATTTAGCTAAATAAAGCATTAATTATGGTAACATAGAATGGTGTCATAGTTTGTATATTTGTTTGATGAACATTACCCATTAAATAACGTTTTACAAATGAATATTTTCTTTAACATTAGCTAACAAAATAATGTACATGTTTTTTTAGTCCTTTGAGAAAGATGAAAAACAATTATTTGGGAAAAAGTTTCTTTCTTGATGAAAAGTTGGATTGATAAACTTTCAGTAAACTAAATTAATCAGATAAAATTTATATCGTGTCTAATTAGAACCTTAATTATTTTAATCTACCTTTTAGGAAGTTAGAATATCTATTTTTAAAGGAAGAAAAGAAAAACAAAAATGTGTAGTGTTGTTAAACAAAAATTTGCCATATATAAATCAAAATATGGTTTTTTCACAATTTTTGATAAAACCTTCTAGCATCGAGTAGGCCCCACCATGTACTAAGTGACTAAAGCCTTCCTTATTGGTTCAAAACCCCTACGACCACACTATCTCTCATAAAAAGCCCCACTAAAAATCCCACTAAACCATAAACTCACATAACTTATTACTTAAATCATTCACTCACCTCACATTTAATACATAAACTACTTACACACTTACTCACAAACAAGATTGAAGGCTAGAGATGACTGCTTTGAGTTTATATTTCCTTTTGATATTTATGGGTAAACCTAGGATTCAAACCTTTTGTACGTATTCAATCATCTACCTTTTTTTGCCACATATATTTTGACTATTTTTGTAAGATGGGTTGGATTAGAGTTTAAGGATGCTATGTGAATATTTTCTTTCACTCAATTTCAAACCCTTATATATAATGATATATATGCATTCAATTTTTTAACATATTATATTTTCTAAATATATATGTATTTGTGAGGTCACATTGTTTACTTTGTGTTTTCTTTAATAAGATTTATTTTAAAACATTAAACCTCTCTTTTCTATTTATACCTTAACATATGAAAAGTTTTTAATTTTTTGCAAAAATTTGCCATAATTTATGAGTCTCAAATATTTCACGTAATTAGACAAAATAAAATTGTTTTGGAATCAAACTAAAAGAGAAATTTAACATGTGTTTTACAAACTATCATGTAGGATGTTATAGTCCTTCATACACTTCACAATATATTTGACAACTCATACATTACAACAATCACCCAGTCATGCATCACAATGATTCATTGCATTAAAGGTGTAATTAAACAACAATGATCAAATAAATTCGTCACACAATTGCTCATTAGTAATTTATCATAATTCATGTTATAGTATCTATAGAAAAGTATTAACATTTGAATTTCAAACATTTAATAAAATGTAGGAATTTATGAGTATAAGTACAAGCTCAAATGAAAAATAGACAACCTCTACAAGGCTAGTATATAGATAGAAAGTCAAGAGAAGGAATATACAAAAAAACAAGTTTATGACTCAAAATAGTACAAGTGTTTTTGGTAAATAAAGGACAACTTCAATCTTTCTCTTACTTAGAAGTAAACACGTCAAAAGAAGAAATGTGAAATATGCCTTCATGTATTAAATGAGGATTCAAAATGAGAAGAAGAAAAGAGTTATTTAGGCATAACAAACATTTCTTTCAAAGGGCTTATACAAGGAAGACCTGAAGAGATGAGAAAAATGTTAAAGCCTTTAGACATATAATATCTTATACTTTGAACCTTTTCCTAAGTTTCACTCTAGACAAAAATGTCATACAACTTTAAACAATTAATTATTTCCTAAGCAAAGTTAACTTGTATTGTGTTAAATTTTTATATCCTTACTTTATGAGTTGATGTCTTGTAATCTTATCAAACATTATTGTTTGTGAAAATCTAAAGAAACTTAATGTGAAAGAATACTTGGAACTACTTTCTTGGGTATAAGATTGTAGTGAGTTTTGGTTAGAAGTAACATAGAAAAATACTTGTTTTATAAAAAAAATGTGATTAATAGTACCCTTCAAGTTAAAGGGAAACTAAACATAACTTAGTTTGAATGAACTACTATAAAAACTTATGTTCTTTCTTGTTTACATTTTCCTCACATGTTTTTTACATAATTGGATGATAGTTTTCTACATTTATATAAAAACTTGTGTTCTTTCTTGCTTACATTTCTTGCTAAAAACCTTGTTTTATGAAAAGAAATTTAAAATCAAACATACACAATATTTAACCATTCTTTTAGTTTATTTCTTTTATTTTGATAATAGGAGTAGCAATTGCCAAAATTGTTGAATGCCACAAAAACAAAAGAGGATAAATTAAGAAAATGTTGAATTCAATGGCTATAAATAAATTTCATTTAATATCCCTAAAATTAATAGATTTATTTAATGACATTCATAAGATATTGAAAATATTTACATGAGTGAAGTTTTGCCATAAACTTCAACATAAAACATTGTTATGTTAATAAGTGCATTTTCTACATAAGTTATGTACAAAATTCCCATGCTACTTGTAACAACAACACTTCTTGTGAAATATTTGTTAATTATATGATTAACCATATATTGAAACCTGATTTAAGTCATAAAGAATAAAAATGAGTTTTTTCTTGAGATAATTTTTTAATTCAATTTTAAAACCATTTCAATGAAATTAAATTTATATGCATGTATAATTTGTTTATAAAATTATCATTACACCCATATTCATATAAGAATATATACTAATCAATAATTGCAAAAATAAAATAAAATATTTTCTAATTATAATCAATAACATGATGAATTGTTCCTATCTAACTAATTTCACTTAGCATGTAATTTATTTTGACTATCATTTATACAAGAACCATATCTCGTTCACTCTAGTGAACAATTCAAAAGGGGCATTGTACTGTGCTACAGTGAAACTATTTGAAATATTAGCAGACCACTTAGTGCTAGCAATACGAGCGTTCAAGGCAGCAACTTGCTCCTTAACATTAGAATCTGTGACAAATCCACCAAACTGTATAACTGATACATGTAAAGTTTTCCATCTTTGAAAAGATCAATTGCTGGAGTGGATATCATTGGCTGTCTTTTGGCACATAGAAGCTTACAACAACTGTGAGGACTTTCCACCATTAATTGAGACTTCACTAGCTACAGGTGCTGTCATCTTAATTTCCTTCTTATACTTGTTGCCATGAATGTAACTAAATAGCGAGAAATTAGAAATAAAATAAAAATGATTAATCAAGTTCAATTGACTATTTGGATTAATTAGGCTTCTACTTTCAATGATCTCATATTTAGTTAATTCAATGAAATACAAAATTTATATATTTAAATCTTAAGCTATTTTAG
Organism: Pachyrhizus erosus; assembly: GCA_026544285.1. Classification (NCBI taxonomy): domain Eukaryota; kingdom Viridiplantae; phylum Streptophyta; class Magnoliopsida; order Fabales; family Fabaceae; genus Pachyrhizus; species Pachyrhizus erosus. The sequence goes on along the minus strand of JAMLFT010002730.1, from coordinate 9,843 downwards.
TCCTTTACATAAATATTGGAGCAAGTTACTGTTGAATTCATAGTTACTCAATAAGCAATTTGATGAGTACGAATGCATACGCTACATAATAGTATAAAAAATATGGTACGTAGGGGTATACAAAATCAATAGACTAAGAATAGTCAATACATTCGAGTTCATAACAATTTGATTACTTACTTTGAGTAATGTCTTAAAAATGTTTAGTAAGTCATGATAGACTAACATTAAGATTCGTGATAAATATAGTTAAACACTTTTCAAAATGTTTTTTTTATCATATAGTTTTAAAACTAAACTAGACACGTAAACCATTTTCATTCTATTAAATTTACTTTTGAAATCTTTTGAATAATTTTTAATATATAAATTTAAGGTTATAATTTTTATTCTTAAAATATTATTTAAAGTTATATCTAACCATGATTTAGTTACATCAATAAAATTTAAATCAATAATTTAATTAATTCAATAATTAATATTCTTTAAAAGGTGTAGTTACTAAATATTCATAAAACATTAATTTGACAAGTATGTTAGTAATCTTTAAAAAATTACGAATAAAAAATTCTTTAAAAAGATTATTTACCAATAATTATAAGAATTTTTTAAGACTTGTCACTTATGATTATGTGGTAAAAATTTGTCCTTCCTCCCAATTATACAAGAATAAATAGTATACGCATTAATATTGTAATTTTTTTTAATTTATTATCTAATTTAAATTATTATGTGTAATAAGTGTTTTACAATGACTACATTAAATGTCATACCAATTGTAATTTTTTATTAGTTAACAATGTAAAAAATTCTGCATTGACAATATATAGAAATTGAAGTCATAAGATAATTGTATTTTTTTTTGTGGCAATCTTTGGTTAGTCTCAATTGATCAAAAGGCTAATGTCTTTATTTGTTTTATAATTCTTTAACTATTTTTAATTTTAAAGAACATGAAAGAAAATGAGAGTAACCCATTGCTTTGATGGAATTAAAGAAGAAGGAAAATGAAAGAGAACATATAGAAATATGAATTTTTTACTACCTGTTTAAAAGGAGAAATAGGAAAGAGATAATTGTGTCTGTGGGTCTGTACTTTGGAGCTCTTTGTATGAGTGAGGAGGGAGAATGAAGACCTTTCTTTCCCTTTTTTTTTTTTAGAGTTTCTTAAATGATAAAATAAATTTTTTATAACAAAATATTTGAAAAATAAATTTTGTTAAGAAAAATAAGAAAAATATTTTCTATATTTTGGATTTAATTTTTTTTACGATTATTATAAAAATAATTTGTATAATTTATTATGTATTTGTGATGCTCATCTAAATAGGTTAACATAATTTTTTTTTCATTTCTTTCCTTTTATTTCAAATTATTTAATAATATATATCTTTCATTCTATTTTTTATTTATATCTTTCTTATTTTACTTCTAATCCAAATAAAACATGAAAATGGAACTATTATGATGATATCATGTGAACCCAAGGACATAAAATGAGATAGTTATTCAATAATAAACAATTTTGGTATTTAAAGGAAAAAATATATAACACACTTTAAGGTGTAAACGCATGATTAAGAAAGAGAAAAAATTAAAAATAAATAATAAATGATTTAATAAAAAAAATAAAAAATAAGAAGATAAAAAATAAAGTAAAAAATGAAGTGATGAAAATAAAAGTTGATATTAAAAATCATAAATTTTTTAAACTTAACATAATGCTCATCTCCTTTAGAATTGTTAAAATTTTACTAGCAAGAAAAAGGTTTAAGTAAACACACCTTCGCCAGTATCCTTCTCTTTCTTCTTCAATTGATTACAGTAGAATTTTTTTCGTTCTTTCAATTCAATGTTGTGTGAATTGAGAAATTTGTAATACACCATTAGTGTAACATACATAGTAAGTTTAATTGGCACATGCTTTTAATTTTTAATAGAGTTCTTAAAATACCCAGACTTATTCGTGTATTACTAAAAAAATATGACAAGAAAATAAGTTAAAATTTCATAGACTTAAATATGTGTTTAGATCTTGAAATTTAAAAATATATCTATTCTAGTCATCAAATAATAAATGTGTATCTTTTAGTTCCTTAAATTTACAAAAAATTATTATTTTAGTAATTTTTGTGAAAAATCGACTCATCTTGTATATTTAAATCGTCACAAATCAGGCAGAAAAAATTAAAAAAATATTTTGTCAAATTTAAAGGATTAATAAAAATATAATTTAAGTTTGGGGAAATAAAAAACATACACCCTAAATTTAAAGGACCAAAATAATATTCAAGTCGATAAATTAAACTTAATAAAAAAGGAAATGAAATTACTTGTGAAAGCCCGTTCTTGTAGCTCCAAAAAAGAAGTGTTTTTAATAGGGATATTTGAAATTCACACAGGTGAATTATAGCGACCAATTTCATAGTCGTTTCCCACTTGTATGACATCATAGGTGGGACACTCATAATGCTTGCATGATTGGGGAAGTTTTCCTTCAACACCCAAGAATGAAATTAAGAAGAGGCTCAAAAGAATTGAGAACTGGAATGTGGAGGTAGTGGCATTGCCACACTTACTCGATGCTATAAAGCAAAAGGGTAAACTAATAAAATATCAATTCTTTGGTGACTAAGAATTTAGAATTCTTTCATATGATAAAAACTATAAAAATCCACATATACATGTTTGGACCTACAAAAATTAAATGAAACATGCTTTTAGGTAAAGATTTTTAAAGAATTATTATTTTTTATACATGTCGACATATTTAAATGAATTTAATATGTGTAAGAGTAGCAAATGATTTTTTTGTAATAAAAAAATATAGTAAACTATTACAATTCCACTATTTATTTTTCAAGATAAAAATAACTTTCCTTTTATATTAAGAAATATTATGTTAATGAAAGTTAATAAAAGATTAAAGTCTCATGCTACACTAACGTGGTTGTACAGGATTCAGTCACTTAATAGAACTTTATTTAGTAAAAGTCTACATAAGTCACAAAATGAGACATGTTTTTGCATAGGAAAATACTACCTCCTTTATACCTCAATGTAAGATACATTTGAGCATTTATGCATATTAAGAAAGTTAATTAATTTAATTTATAGTATCAAATTTATTAATAATTTATATTATTTTTTAAAATAACCTTTAAAAATAATTGCAATTCGTTATCTCACACTTTTCACTTTATTAATTAATGTGTGTCAATTATCTTCTTCCATCTTCAAAGAGAGAATGAATTTATTTCATTAATCACTATAATAAATAACTTGAAAATGAGTCTTATAAAATGAAAAGATACTTTTTTTTTTAAAAAAAAGTGTTACATTTAAGGATAAATATAGTATTTATTAAGGAAATTAAGTTTAATATCCAAAAATTTAATATATTTTCATTTTGTTTAATAAAAGTTACAAAGTTAAATAAATTAACTGAATTATTGAGTTCAATCACAAAATGAGACATTTATTTACATAAACAAAAATTATTTAAAGAAATTAAATAGTCCTCTATTTAATAAGCAAAATCTTACTAATTAATGTGTGTTAATTATCTTCTACAATCTTCAAATAGACACAAAGGATATTATGTCATTAATTAATATAATAAAAAAACATGAAAATGTTCTTATAAAATCAAAAAAGTGAATTTTAAAGAATAAGTGTCTTACACTTAATAATGAATGTAGTATTGATTACAAAAATTAAATTTAATATCCATACATTTAATATACTTTTATAAGATGAGACATGTATTTAAACACAGGAAAAATTATCTAAGAAATCAAATTTTAACATCCATTCATTTAATAGACCTCTATTTAATAAGAAAAATCTTATTAATTAATGTGTGCCAATTATCTTCTTCGATTTTAAACAAAGAGAATGATTTTTTCATTAATTAATACGAAGAACAACTTGAAGAAAGTCTTATGAAAAAAGACAACAAAATTAAAACAAATATCTTATATTTAAGAATAAATGTAATATTTATTTAGGAAAATAATTAAATTAAATATCAACACAGTTAATATACTTTTAATTTATGTAATAAAAGTTACAAAAGCCATTTTATCAAATGAATTATAGATTTGATTCAGAAAACAAGACATGTATTTACAAATAGACAAATTGATCACAAAAATATAACTTAATATCCATTCATTTAATAGTCTTATGTTTAATAAGCAAAACTTACATAAATCACCATATTTAAATGAATTGTATGTGAGAAAGGTTATAGTTATTTGGTTTTACACATTGTAATTTGTTTTTAATAGAAATATTAATCAAATAAATAATTTTAATATTTACATATTTAATATGCTTCTATTTAGTAAAAACTCCCCAATTATAGATATTTAAATGAATGTGATATTATGCTTTTTTTTTTTATTTGAAAAATGGTACATGTTTTTGCATGGAGTAAATATTATAAATTTTTTTTTATTGATTTTTAAGGATACTTTTATTTATTTTCAACATTTTGTGTTTATGTAGCAGTAATTGTCCCAAAGCCATTCCAGTGCCTAGCTTCAATTCTTCATTTATTTTAAATTTTATATATGACCAAATAAATGGTAAGAAGTTTTTCCTTAAAATATATTTATTTTACCATGTCACTCCTCTCTCTATCACTTAATTATAATGTACTACATACTTATGAAAATTCTTGGCTTAAAAGAAATTTATTTTAACAATTCACTCCCTTTTCTTTTTCCTCCTAATTAGAAAAATCTAAATTCAATTTCTTTTAAGTTTTAGATAGCCAACATATGTAGGAAAAATCACACACACACGTATACATACATATTATTAAAGAAAATCAAATTTGATGTGTTAAACATAGGTTGCATCAAGTAAATTTCTCACATGAATTTGATAAAACATTAACACAAATCAAATTTCCTATCATACCACATGTGAAATATAAAATAATCATCATATTATAAATATCTCGTAGAAACACCAAATATGAAGCATATGAACCCATGATAGTATTTCATACACAGCTTGTAAATTAGACAAAAAGAGAGTACTTTAGGCACTATGTTGTAGTCAACCCAATTCACTTGATAGGCCATACATCTCCACACACATCAGTCCTCATTAGGATTGACAAATAAAACACCTTTTTACTCCACAAAATTTGATAGAGTCTCCTCTACCTTTTAGTACTTTCCATGATTATCTCCTTAAGGTGCAATCATTCACTTATTGGTGGCACTAAGTAAAATGTTGTAGAATAGGATTTTGTGGAGCCTAAAAACTGGCCCTGCATAGAAAGACTATTACATCTTAATCTTTAAAGATATGAAAATTGTCAATTGACTAGGTTTGAAGAGGTGAAAGTCCTAAAATTTTTTTTTTCTCAAATCTGTTCACAAAATTTATATTAAATCATGGTTAGAAAATGACTAAGTGTTAGAAGGATCCTGAAGATATTTTCAATTTCAAAGCTAGGTACATTTTTGAAGGAACGAATTCAAGTAGCCAAATGGGAGATGTGGTTGAAATTAATCTTGAAATTACTCAACTAAAAATCATTCTTTAGAGATAGTTTCGAGTAGTTACAAGCTATTAATAGAATTAAACTTCTGAGGACATGTGTCAAAATCGTAAATAGAAGGTTAGGAATTATTGTACATGTGTCAAAATTCTATAATTTGAACATTATACTAGAAATCTATAAATAGGGGGGCTTTGTAGCCATTTTTTCTTAGGTTCGAACACTTACACAAATATTTGTTTAACACAATTTGTTTTTTCATCTTTCATTCTACTTTGGATGACTCTTTCTTTTATTTTTAAGTCTTTCTATGACTCATTCTTCATTTTATAACTCCTTTCTTTTTCAAGAACACAATTGTGTTTGTTGAACTTGTTTTCAAATATATATATTTCTTTGAAAATCATATACTTTGAATGACAGATCTTGTTTCTATCGAAAATTAAAAATAGTTATTTACTTTTGGTTAATACACTAGATATTTAATATTGACCCATAATTATGAGAACCTATAAGGATACATGCATAAAACAAATTAAATGATAAAAGAAAATATTAAATATAATTGTAATATTTCTTTTGAGTTGGACTTATAAAGTATAACCCATTAAAGGAGAGTCTAAAACAATAAAAACATATGTTATGTTTCTGATGGGTCAAACTTTTAAAGTAAGAGTCCAATACTTTTAGGTTAAAGCGTCAAAGTGCCTTTATAAATAGGTAGTGCCTAAGGCATGAATGAGACACACCTCTTGTCGCATAATACACTTAGTGTGCGTGAGACACCCTAGCTGTCATAGACTTCTTTGAATGCACAATAATTAACACAATTCTTCCTTCCTCAACTGTGAGACGATAGAGGAGTTTGTTTGCATGTACTTCATCATTATTGGACTACATGGTTCACTCAAGGTTCAACGTTCATTATGCTACAAGAGGTAACACAATAAACACAAGTTATGTTCTCTTACATGAATATATTCATAGGTAAATTTTTGTTGTTGTTTTGGTTTGCGTTACCCAACAATTACACATACTTCAATTCATTATTGAAACTTGCATTTTAGCATTGATATTTTTATTAAGATTATTAAAGAATTTGAATAATTAGAATTTCTAGTGGTATGAATAAAAAAAATTCACATCCCTAAATCATGTAATTTTAAGTCCCATGAACTCAATGTAACTTCCTTAGATATATCAAAATAAATAATCTATTTTCTACTCTTGTAGTAATTAGATAAATAAAATATTGTAAATAGTAATTAAACTACACTTTCACAAGGGTAATTTTGGTTCAAATTGAAAATTGTTGAACTCTATCTTTATAAAACTTTTGTAAAATCTCAAATGCTTTCACAATAATCTATTACATAATAAAGAACATATTTTCATAGCCACAAACTTTCCTGATAAACCATTCATGATCGTTAAATTATGCATTAATCCTAAACATTATTTAAATATATATAGGTACACACACACAAAGATATATATAATAAAAATCCTTCACACGTCTCTTTAAGGTTAATTATTTCCAAGAGTTAACTTTACCTACAAATATAAACAATAGATAAAAGATGATAGAAATTACATACATATCCAATTTCTAGGTCTAATCAAAGCATATATAATAAAAATAATAATTCTTAGTAGTTAGAGCAATGTCTCTATCATCCATCTGCCCCATCCGAACCAAAACTATTAAGATCCTTGAGGGGATCCTTGAGAAGTATATCCTTTTGTGAATCTTTTTAAAAAAACTCTTCAAGATCCTACTCATCATAATCACCCAATGTTAGTGTCTGAGTCACCCTCCTACTCACCATTTAGAACATCTAACACCTACATATCTGAGTCTGATTCCTCTACAATCTGTCTTTGACTCCCTTTCATTTTTAGTATCATCATCAATTAAATCCTCTTTAGAATGAGCCATCAATCTAGCTTCCTAGAAAAAGATAAATGTTGCACCATTAGATCAAAGGGAAAAGATCAATGATCAAGGAAAGGATAATTAGATCTATATTATTCTTGTTCGAATACCACTCATCCCAAATTAAATGATTAGTTAAAATCATATCATATGAATTTGTTGCCACTAGAACTTCCATAACTCAATGTACTTACTTTACTTTATGTCAGACAACTTATTAGGAGCACACCTATACCTTAGTATGTTGGTAGTGTCTCACTAATTGATATTATCTAGTTTTTTTTAGGATTGCCAAGTCGACTTAACACAAATCTCCTTGTAATTTCGTGCTAGCCATCCTTAAGGTTTGTCAACTCAGACTCAAATAATGCATCAAGTACTAGTTTTTTGTGTCATCTTTTAAGGCTTTCAAGATTGACTCATCAACTTTAAAACCCTCAATTAGTTTTATTAAATACTTATTTGTGTGTTCTTCCAGGCTTTTGGTACACAAGGACCACGATCCATACACATGTATACCCGTCAATATACATAGAGGATATACCACATTTCCATCATTGTTGGTTCACAATTTGATATCAATCATAATGATTCTCCCATTGTCAATGACACATTTTGAAGTGTCACAACAAATCTTGCTCACTCAAATGACACCTTACTCGAAAGGGCTATTATATTTTTATTACATCTTATTCTATTTTGCACATCATTATTTTTATTACTTACGTGTAACCCACTAGAAAAAATATTCTTATTTTGTATGTTCTTACCAATGCAATAATCTAAAATATCATAATCCACATCAATTTTTGCTACCCCATTATGAGCATCATTCATAATTTATAATTTTTAAAAGTCTTATGAATTATCTCACTACTATAAGTTTTATGAATTTTGTCCAAATCATAATCATTTGTGTCCATCAGCCATGCACTATTTTTATTTTGTCACGTTTGCAAATATTTTATGAATAAGCTCTAATCCTATTATTATTATTATTATTATTAGTTTTTCCCATTATTGTATTCACACTATGTGTTTTCCTATTAATTCACCACTTTCTTAGTGAACAAATCATTAACTTTAGGCATTCCTATTTTACTAAATGCAATATCTTTTGAAAAGTTCATTTACCTAATGACCAAAAACCATTCAATTCACATATACATTTTTGAGTATTCAACACACATTGCTCAAGGGTTTTCCCTTTTGATCTCAAAGGTCTAAATAAAAGAAATTAAAAGTCAAAGTCAAAGTCAAAGTCAAAGATTTAATCATATCATTCTAATACAAATTAAGGTCTCCCTAACAAGGGTTAAGCATCACAAATAATAATTTTCAACATACCACTTAACATTAAATATACATATATACATAGCATTAAAGGCCCATTAATTTTGACAAATAACAAACCATATTAATTAATCATGAAACTAAACAGTCTACTTTTCATTACGTATTATCCACAACAAGAATTCCTTATAATTTATTTTTAACATTTAATATGGTTTTCTAATTATTTTTACTTACTACCTATTCATTGTTTCTTGAGTTCTCAAAAATACTTATAAAGTTCATCTTTCATATCTTAGGGTCTCCTTGATTTTTTTTCCAAGCCCAAATCAATTCATATACCATCAATTTACATTTTCTCAAAGTTACTTTTCTAGAATAGAGCATTGGACTGTTCATTTTTTATAAATACTAAATAAGTTCAAAAAATTCTATAGGGCATCATAAGCTAACAAAAATTTCTTAAGTCAAAGATTTTGGATAATTTATCAAGGCCAATTTAAAAAATAGAAAATCTCCATAATTAAATACAAGAAAATTCATAAAGCATTCACATACCCTAAAGATCATTACCATACTTTGAGTTTTCCAAATTTCGTTCAAAATATTTTTCTATAATTTTTTAAGGTCTTTCACAAATTAAACATCCTTAAAAGAAAACTAACTTAAAAATAGTAAATGACCTCAAAAAAATTTGAAAAAATTAAAGATGAACCCAAAGACTCTAGAAACTTTAGCATACCATCATGTCACACTAAATCTATTCACATACATTTAAAAAATAGAAAAAACAACCATAGTTACCCATCATCCCTTTACCCACAATACCTATTACATTAGTTTCACTAAATCAAAATGAAAAGTTATAATCAAACAAATTTAAGTACACAATAAAACCATGAAAATGGCTATCAAACAAGGTTTAGGTAAATACCCCCCCCCCCATACCTCTTTCTCTCCTAATGCTTGACAAATGAGTGTTGATTGAAAGTGTAACGACTAAAGTTTTCGATAAAATTATCATTAATTATTAAACTTTGTTCCAAACAAGGAAACACACTTAACTATTACACAGTAAGTTCCAACTTTAGTC
>JAMLFT010002729.1:0-24330 GCA_026544285.1 Pachyrhizus erosus | reverse complement strand
ATTTTTTTAAAGTAGTTAAAAAAATAATATTATATTTTTTTTATTATCAAAATATAAATATAAATAAATAGACATTATAATTATTATCTTTAAATAATTTTAATTGTAATTTTTAAAATTATTTTTAAAAAAAAATATTAAAATAAACAAAAATTATAATAAATATATTTTTTAAACATATACAAATATTCACTAACATATACCTACATAGATAATTGAATGAGTAATTATCCAACAAAACAGGTAAACTACTACATGCATTCGTCTTAGTCCGCTATCATTCACAATTCTCTCTCTCACATTAGGGAGGCCCAATGGCTTTTGTCAACTTTCCTAATACCCTTTTGCTTTGGATTCAATGTTTTTAGGGGTTAAGAATCTTTCCTGTTTCTGATAACGTATTTAAACCATTGTCTTTAATTTTACTTTCTTTTTTTAGTATTGATATTGTCTTTTATCTTTTTACTCTCAATAATTTATATACATTAACTAAAAGTCAGATACTTTGAAACATATGTTAGTATGTTTAACAATTAGAATGTCTTTTTACCTTTATGTATGTGTATGAGGTATGATGTTTTTTTATTTTTTTGTGTTTGGGTCCTTTTTATCATTTTTTTGTATGAATAGTAGTCAATTTTTATCAATAGATAGAAGAGAGTGAATATATAAAAAACACTTAAACATTTAAGTCAATGTATCAAATATGATAAATAAGAATAATAAATTAGAATAAATATTAAATATTATTTTAAGGATCTAACTCTTTATATACACATATTAATGAGGTAGGATCCATGGACCTTATCTTATGATTATGATCATATTAATATGAGATTTACGTGATAATAACATCTTAATAATAGTTGGATCAAGGTTCAGGTAGATTCTGTGACCTTTTTTGTGGCTCATATGTCCTGAGAGGATTGACACCTATGCAGTCCTTAGAATTGCTTGAGTGTTCTCTGTCATACAAGTAGAGACATGCTGGCCAAGCCTCAATCAAATTCATGAAAGGGAGAAAGAGGGTTACAAGTATAGATGATCTTGCATGATCCAACAGTTGGGGCATTTATGGCCCCTAATCCTTATAAATATTCTTGTCTTGTCCTTCCACCCCTTGTGTGTTTTTTACACACCTCTTCTGCTAGTCGAGTGTCGAGCCCTTTGTCTTTGATCCTAGGTTCCAATACTTCAGGTATGTGTTTTAGTTTTCAATTTAATAGAATTCAAGATATCTGCTAATGAATCTGGGGAGTTCAAGGTGTTTAGACAACAAGACATGTATTATTTATTATAAAAGACCTTTATTTACATTATAATTGCATGCATTATTTATTCAAAATATATAATAGGTCACGTGTCACGACTTTTTCTCACAGAAAAATATTGCATGGACAACTCCACGCTATTCAATAACTACAGAGAGAAGGAAAGAAAAAATATAAATACAATGTGATTAAAAAGACAGAGAAAAAATATAAGTATTGAGAAAGACATAATAAAATGTTTATGAAGTAAAAGTGTTGGTGTATGACCACTCACTCTTGTTCATATAACAGAATTATATCATTCACACATTTTTTTTTCTTTTTGCAGGAAGAAAAGGGCAAAAGCCCAAAACTCAAAAACAAGAAAACATAAAGCCTAGTAAATCAGCAAGCAACAACGATGAAATAAGGGAGTTGATAAAGACATCCTATTTTACTAAGTATATCCTCTACCTTTTTATATATAAAAAAAAAAAAAAACATAAAATTACCATTCTACCCCTAATCCCTCCTTGCTCACCCCTACATTTTCTTTTATTTCTCTGAACCTACCCTTCCTTTTTACTATTTCTGCAACCCCTTCTGAAGCTTTTTATATGATCAGCCCACAATGGAAACATGTTTCCTTTGAAAATTATTTTTAGTTAGTCAGCAGAAACATTTTCCATTGTTAGTCAACAGAAACCCGACTTCTTAGTACCTTTTTCTTCTTTTTTACGATTTAGTTTGACGTTGCAGTCCAGATTCTCAATGTGCTTTTTTATAATTATCTTTTTCAGCTATAATTGTAAAAATAAATTTAGAATCATGTGTCATTTTTCAACATTCGACACATAAAAAATTACACTACAGAAACTTTGATAACATAATTCTCATATTTTTAACACTTTGTAATTACTGTGTAAAAAGTTTAGAGAATATACCAGAATCCATAATGGAATTTTTACTGTATCCTTTTGTTGAACTTAAATAATTTCTTTTCCCTTACTTTCTTTTTTTTTTTGTCTATTCTGATAAACAAATAAAACTTTTCAACATGAAAATATTTTAGAAGAAGAGAACATTAAATAGAGTTTTCACAACAATCAGAAACTCTCTTTAACCTCTATTTTCAAATTCACCATTTTCTCTTTAGTTACCAAATTATTTTTTTTATAGATTGAGAACAGAGAAAATATATTTTAATTAATCAAAAATAATTTCCAATGACTTTAATACAATTTAATTCTAACAGCCATCACATTAGACATCTTTTTATTAAATTTATTTTATAATTATATGGGTCTTTATTAAATTAAAATAATCTAACAATAATTAGTTTCATAGATTAATATTTTTAATAATTTTGTCAATTATATGCGTTAGTTAAATTTAACTTGTGAAAAAAACATAATTATGATTAAAAATATGCATTATATTTAATTTAAATAAATATTACTTAAGTGTAAAAAAGTTAATTATTTAGTTAAATCTAACTAATCAACTAAATTAATTAGCTTGTTCATTATTTTTGTTAATTAAACATAATTAAAGAAAATAATGAATAAATAAAGTGTAATTTAATAAATACAAACAATGAACAAATTAATTGTAATTTAACTGTAATTGTAATTGAGTGAATATTACAAGTCTAAGTTTTATTATTTGTATTTATTAAGTTTAATTTGTAATTAACACAAGTAATGAGAAAAATTAATTTAATTGATTAATTAAAAATATTTCATTTATATATTTTATTCACACTCACGTAATTTTTTCACGTTTATGTACTATTCATTCAAATTAATTACAACATATTTTTAATTATAATTATATTTTTCATAAATTAAGTTTAACTCACACATAATTTTAACAAAGTAATTAAAAATATTAATATATTAAATTAATTACGGATTAGTCTTTTTTTTAAAATGAAAAACATGTTGAGTAGTTGGATTCTCAAATCCAATGGCGAATTCACATAGTAGGTTATGGGTCAACGTAAGATTTTTTTTTCCCACGTATAAATTACTATTGTTTCTATAAGTTAATTTTTTAATGAATGTAAAAATTATTAGAAATAAAAAAGCATAAAATAATATTAATTTTACTATTTTGTGTAACATTCTTATTTTTACTAACTAAATTGATTATGTGTATTCTATTATGGTTACATTCATATTAGGTTTTACATACTTTAGAATTTTAAAACTTTACCAAGATTGATATTTGGATAACAATAAAATGTGTGATACGTTTATAAAAAGTTGTATAATAAAACAAAATGAGAAGATTCTTTTAGAAAATTTTAAAAAGTATTTTTAAATCATTAATACACTATAAATAATTAAAAATAAGTATGAGAACTTTATAAAATTTTATTGGAACAGTTTTTGTGACTTATACAGGTACACCCTAGACTATTGTAGATAGTTAAAAGTTTTAGAATCACAAATATTTTTTAAAAAAATTATAATTCGCTTGTTTTAATTAAGACATGTTATTTTAAAAATAAAAATATTTTTTTAAAAAATAATTATTTTACAAAAATTGGATTTAATAGCTAACTATTAGACATTTTATGAGAAATAATTATTATAAATGATCTACAAATAAAAAAATATGAAATTTTTTTCTAGAGACTCATAAAAATATCATTTAGGGTGTGATTTATTTTTTATTTTTGGATAAAACTCACTTCAAAAACTCAATTCAAATTCTCACGATAAAGTATTAATTAAATAAATAAAAACGTTAGTTTGATAATTGGATTTCTATCCAAGGTTCTAGGCACCAGAGTTTTACTGGAACCAAATTGCTATTTTAAAATTAATTTAAATGGTTTAAAATAAATTTAGTTAGTCATTATGGATTACAACCCTATTGTTTTAATTAGGTTTAAATTTGAAAAATAATTAAATAAAATTTATGACAATTATTATTCAATCAAGCAAGTAATTATTAAGAAAACTTTGATTTGTTTTTGTGTTCAAATAAGCTTAAATAAAAATAAGTAGATGGCGGATTAAGTTAATTGGATGGAAAGTGTTTGTAAATTTATTTATTGAATGAAAATGCTTTTTTTAAGTATACAAAACTTTTTAGCAAAATTTTAGAGGAAATTCGGAACATGCTTTGTGATCATAGTTTTATATGACCTTTCACACTAGAAAAAGAATTTTTCCTCAATATTAGTTTTTAACATAAACAACAAAATTTGAGTATGCTCTTTGGTCACAATTTTATTTGATATTTCATATTAAAAAAAATTCAATATTAAAGATTAATTTATTTTGTACAAATTGATATTTTATCAAATATAAATTAACATTTAATTAAATGTGCATATTTTAAGAAGCTAAATATTTAAGTTAAAAACTTACAAAAACTTACAAAAAGATAAGGATAGTTCAAATAAAATTAAAAAAAATATGCCTAAAAAGATATTTTCCTATGCATGTTTTGTTATTCTTGCATATCAAATTTTATAGTGTACCTAAATTTTAGTTATATGATGATAATTATTTTATTATGAATTTTATAATTAGCGTTATGGATGATGACTCAAGACATACGTATGATGCACTTTTATAATCATTGAATTTAGTGATTTTGAAACCTTTGTTGTAATGCCTGAAGTTTATTTGATGACATTAGAGAAAAGTATTAGGTTCTCTAGTGATGATTTAGGATCATTTTGATGCACAAGTACTAGTGTGCAAGAAGTTATAGTTTGGTATGTCTTGGGATGAAGACTGGGATTACAATTGGGATTAAAGGTATTATTGAGTTATAAACATTCCAATAGTTAAGATAGGATCCTGTAATTAAGATAAATCATGTAAACTGACTTAGTAACCCTAAGAATTGTTTAATGTAACATCTTACTTTTAAATATAATAAAATTTTAAATTTTAAATTAGAAATTTAATTTTTTTCATTTAAATATTTTAGGTTAGTCCAATTAAGGTTTAGAATTTTAAATCTTATAAAAAATATTATCTAGGAGATAATATGGAAAGCGAAGATAATAAATAGTCAAGTTCAGTGAAAATAAGCTTAAATAAATAATATAAATAAAAATAGTTTCATTTAAAATAAAAAATATATTTAGATATTTTAGATGAAATAAAAATAAAAGAAGAAAGGAATAAAAATTAAGGAATCAGAATCTAAATTTTTAGAAATCAGAAATATAATTTTATTAATTAAATATAAATAAATAAATATTTAGGTAGATGACATAAATAAAATTTTCCAAAATAAAATAAATATTTGGTGAAAGAAAATATAAGAATAGAAGAAGAAAAATATATACTAATTTATAAGATTTTAGGAAAAATTTATAAATTAAAAACATGATTTTAAAAATTTAAAATAGAAATTAAAAAGAAAAAGAAAATAAGAAAAAAGGAATAAAAAAAAGGTTAGACAGACTCGAACCCAAAAAACCTAGGTGGGTAGCAAAACGCGCTACCACCTAGGTTGCACATCCTATGTGCTAAATAAATAATTAAATAAATAAAAGGAGTATGAAAGAAGAATAGGATAAGAAAATAAAATAGTGAAGTAAGAAAAAGGCGTGGGGCGAGATCGAAGGCGGTTAGGAAGTTAGGAAGCAAGAATTGTCATTTGATCGCTAGGTTCATCGCTACGAATTTACCAATATAAAAACTATATAAGTGTTTCTTTCAAAACCTTTATCGTCATTAAAGTAGCTAACGAGCTTTACACCTCAAGTTGCCTTCTGTACACGCCACCCTACCTACACCTTACAAGCAGCCTAGTGAGGTTCGCCCATGTCTTATGAATAGCTTAGGCATGAATCAAAGGGCTAAGACTCCCTATAAATGCATATTCGAACTGGGGAAGTATAAGAAAAATAGAAAACTCAAATTCAAAAATTCTCGTCCCAATCTCATTCCTCTCACTCCAATTAGTTCCCAAACACATTCGGAATCTATCTAGCATTATTTTAGTGACAAAATCAAAGCAAACGACACAATGCAGTTCAATTTGGACACCCTCGCCAGAAAACTCAAGTTCTTCGTCGGAATAGTTAAGAAAAGCTAGGAGGAGCTTCCTTTCCTTAAAATTCATGTTACTCGAAGCTTGTGCATGATATTAATTTCGTTTTAAGATCATTAATTTCCCAAAAACTAGCATGAAAAGGGGAATTATATAACACCCATTTTTATCTTCTTTTAATGAATAAGAAAATGTTTAAAGAGTTTTCGTGAAAATAAAATTTAAAATTGAATTCGTTCGGGGAATTATAATTTGATAATAACCTAACTTATCACATTACTTTCATCCAGAGTTCTTACTACTTTACTTATACAAAATAAAAAGAAGACATACAACTCATTAGTACAATATTCTCAATATTTGAACAAAACATTATATTATCTACTTTCCAGAGCTTGTTTCAGCCTAGTTAGATGCTCTAGAGGGGTTTTCCTCTTCTTTTGAATCCTCTCTTTGGTTTAGATCACCAGCCTGTACTGACCCCATCGAGGATGTGATGATTAAGGGGTCTATGATCGTCTCCGTGTAGCTGGTACATTGAGAAATTTGGGTGGCAGTGTCTAGGATAAAACTACTGATAGGTTTACATGATGGAATTGCCCAGGGGACTATAATGTTGGCAGGTTTAAAGTAAAAATGAACATATCCTACAAAGGTGTCATCACCCTAGACTCTATCATATGTCCATCTTCCTTCTACGGGCAAAATTGTTAAATGAAATTGAGGTTAAAATTCATCTGCCATTTTTAGTCTGAAAAGATAGGGGGATGTAGAAGTAAGTCATCAATCCTTAAACACACATATACAATAAAGGGTAGTCTATCTAACGTAATTTCTCATCTCACCGTTCATGCCTAATTAGGATTTCTATTCACTTTAGGACCCTTCGTGGCCTCCAAAACTACTAACTCTGGTAGGACTTACACTAGTGTTTCATAAATAATCCAATTTGCAATTTTTGGTTGACGATCAGGAATGCATATCCTTCCTGGTACTTGGTTCAGGGTACTCTCAACCGAATCTTGGTAATGTTTCGCTTTATCAAGGACACTAAGCCGGTTCTGTGATACCTTCTTCATTCCGAGAGGTTCATAACTCGGCACCTTATCTACCCCCAAGGTCTCACCAGAGCTTGCATACATTTCTCAAGTACCTTCTGTAGTCAACCATTACATTTTCCATCTTAAATTCTCACTCGTTAAGGTTTTTAGTTTAATCTTCATCCCTTATTTCACCTGACATCTCTATTACTTCATATTATGTTGGTATTGATGTCAAATTCAAGTATCCATGATCAATCATTCATCTCTATATCATAATCACTCTAGTTTGTATCATCTTTGTCTAAGCATATCTTAGTTCATCATCTATCTTAGAGTTATTCAGAGTTTACTATCATTAGTGGACAGTCATCAAGTATGTCTGCCTTTCACTAATGGTGAAGGTATGAAATTATATGTATATCATAAATCCAACATATTTAAATGCATAAACAGTAATCACAATAGTCAATCATAAATATTATATTTAGATAACAAGGCAGGGACAAAATGGTCTTTTTCACCTTTCTTTCACAATTTCTTCTATCTTTTATATGTATATGAAAGAAATAAGTATAAAACAGGTTCTATATTCTCAAATAATCTTAGTTGGGGAACTTGTATTTGAAAAAAAAAAAAGTATTTTCAGAATTTTTCTTAAGAAGGGTATTTTGATCATTTTACAAAAATATAACTTTTGGAGGTTCCTGTTCTCATTTCAACTCAAAATATATTATATAGTTTTACTAGTGTTATAAACTATTTCTTTTAAGTTCAGGAGGTCTAAACAGTGGTAAAAATTATTTTTTTTAATATGGAGGTATTTTGGTCATTTTATAAAAATTTGTCTTTTTAAACATTTTTTTTTCATATTTTCAACCCATAAATTTTAGAAGAGATCATAAGTAATGTTAAAGGCAATTTAGACCATTTTCCTGAAGTTGGAATGGCCTAGATATGATTAAAAATATTTACTTTTATACCTTAGGAACATTTTGGTCATTTTGAAAATAATAATTTATTTTTAGAGATTTTTAAGTTTCTAAAAGGATTAAAATATCCTAGACTGATTCATTAACAGGTTATAAAAGTTTTTTTTCCAGCTAAAAGGTCAAACAAAATAAAATTTCCATTTTTCTTACCTAGGGATATTTTTGGAATTTTAAGAAATAATTAAATTTTCATCAAATTTTTTGAGAAAAATTTCTTTCATTCTTATTCACAAAGGTAAATATATTTTATATTATTGTTTCAAGGCTTGAATGAATAAAAATGGCATAGAAAAAATTAAAATTAAAAACATAATACGGGTAATTTGGTAATTTTTTCTACTAAGGGCAAAATGGTAATTTACACTTCATCTTCTTCTTCAGATCACTGGGTCGTACCAGAGGTTTGAAAATTTTCAATTCTTGTTTGCTTTCTCTATTTTGGCAATTAAAATTCACAGACTCCTTCGAATGTCATTACTTAAACTAATACTACTCATAATTTAACTAAAAACATTCAATTACAGCTTATAAGATTCGAATTTTTACAAAATTCAAATAGATTGAGCTTTGGTTCGTTTTCAAAATTTACTTTGTTTCATAGCACCAATTTTCCAAAATCCAAATTAAAGTGATTTAGAATAAGTCTACGATCAAAAATTGAAGATGACACATCCTGCCTTTAATGGAGTTTTTTTTATGAATTATGGCGAAGCTCTGTGGCTTTTTGCTAAAACGCGATTCTCTGTGGTATCCTTTGAGTTTCTTCAATAGAAATTTTCACAGGGTAAATTCGAAGCTAATGAAACAGATTTGAGGTAGTGCAAGAGGGAAACAGATGACGATTTCGAAAACGAAGTTCTCGATTTTCTTCTCAAATTTCAATTTCAATTTCCTTTATATAGACTATCATGACTTCCTTGCTTTGTGTTGAAGCATTCCTAGACTAGGCGGTGGTAGCTAGGCGGCTTATTAGGGCATGGTTGGCTCAAAACGCAGAGAAGTCAAGAATTTAAAATGCTGGCTCAAGGTTGAAGATCACGAAGCTGCTTCAATGGTGGCAAGCGTTTTCTGAAAAGAGTTAAATAAATTTTAATTCATAAAAATAACAGCGATGACCCTAGCGATCAAATGGTAATTTCTACGTCCCAAAAATCTTTCGTCCCTCGTGTCTCTACCTTCTAATCCGCTCCAAGTCTTTTGTATTTTTCTCGCATTTTATTTTTCTTATCTAACTCAACGCTTTTAATCTTTATATTTTTTTTATTGCATTTTATTGTTACCCCCGCGTAGGTAGCTCAGTTGGCAGAAACGTTGTGTTTCTTCTCTTCTCCTCAAGGTCACGTGTTCGAATCCGTTGGCCCTCCTCCCCCTTTTCTTTTATTCTTTGTTTTTTCTCTTTTATTGCTTTTCTTATTTTATTTTCTGTTTTTATATTTTAATAATTCTATTTTTTATATTTTAAATTCTTTCAAAAATCCTAAAAACTAATTTAAATTTTCTTTTCACAAAAATTTATTTATTTGATACAAATTATTTTATTTTATTTAAATTATTTATTTAATTTTATTTAATTCTTGAAAATTGATTTTTAACCTCTAAAATTTCTATTCTATTTCTAATCCTAATTCTTCTCTTATTTATTCCTTTCTTTCTTTATATTTATAAATTAAATCTCTATCTAGAAATAAATTTATATTTTCATTCTTTTTATTTTTAAATTTCAAATTCTTTCTAACTAAAATCGTCTTTTCTTTCTTCTTTTCCTAAACAATTTTTATTAATTGATATTTTTTTTAGGAATTAAATTCCTAAATAAATTAAACCATGGATAGTCAAAGGACAAATTCTAGAAATATAATATTATCACCATATTGAAAATTTTGAGATGTTACAAATTCGAATTCGAAGTTCCCTTCGATATTCAAAACCAATTTTTGAATTCATAACTCAAATTCAAGTAGTTAAAACTAAATTAGAATTGTTTTAAATGTTAGAATTAATGTTTTGAGCTAATAGGTAAGGGATTGAAGCAAGAATTTGATGAATTGGATCAAAATTGGAAACTTCGATTCTCTGTCAAAAACCTTCATGGTTTCTAAATAATTTTTCATTTAAATTTGATAATTCCAGTAGTAAACAGTTGGATAATGTTATCTAAATTAGACAGTGAGTTGCATAGGTGACCAAAATGAGAAAGGGCAAAATGTAAGGTTCCTGGAAAAAGAAATAGAGAAAAATGAAAGTATCTAAGAAAGAAGAAGAAGATGAAGGGAGGGTGTAAATATTAATCTTAAGGTGTGAATAGTAAGTCAGGGGGTGTGATCAGAGAAGAGAGAGATACAAAGAGTAAACTAGAGGGTGTGAATAGCAAATATGGGGTACAAATAGAAAAAAATCTTAAATTGTTTTAATTATTTTAACTCAAAATAACCCCAGCTAGAATTGTAATAGAAGAATATAAATTCATAGAAGAAAAGTAAGAAAAGAAAGAAAATAAGTAAGAAAAAAATCATTTTCCTTATTTTAGAATTATTCTTTTGACTTATGAGTGAATTTTTATTTAAATTCTAACATTTAATTAGTTAGCCAAAGTGGAATGAAATAGAAATAGGTAGAAAAATTAGAGGAGAAAATAGAGAAATAAACAATAGTGAAAAAAAAGATCTGAGAAAAATAGTAGAGAGATCCATAAGTGATGACAACTAAATCTATGAGACAGTAAAATTACAAACATAACCTTAGGGTAGAAGATGAACTAAGAAACCATTAGACAATGATTGAATAACATTTGTATAAGAGTTGCAAAGCAAGAATAAAAGAAAGATGTTATACGATGATATCACGAAATTAAACATCAATACCAAGGAAGGTTGATGAACGAAGAAAGGAAGGTAGAATGGATCAAAATCCCTAAAAAGTGAGAAATAAAACTGGAAATTACAAGGGTTGACCATATAAGGTACCTGACGAATGTACACAGGCTCTGAGAGTCCTTGGGGGTAGATAAAGTGTCAAGTTGTGAATCGCCTAGAGTAAAAAGGGTGTCACATAAACAGTTTGGCGTCCCCGACAAAGCGAAACATTACCAAGATTTGGTTAAGAGTATCTTGGACCCAATACCAAACAGGATTTGTACTCCTGATCGTCAACAAAAAATGCAAATTTAGATTATTGTTGATACGCTCGTGTAAGTCCTCCTGGAGTTAGTAAAGATGAAGGCTACGAAGGGCCCTAAATCGAGTGGAAATCCTAATTAGGCGTGTTATGGTGAGATGAGAATCTAAGATAGATAAAGATGATCTTATACGAGTGTGTTTGCTTAAAGATACAAGGCTCACTCCTACAACCCCCACATTTCAGATATCAATGACGAACGAGCTCTAACCCCTGTTCCACTTGACGATAATACCCCTAAAAGGACGATGGACTCACGACTTGACTAATGGAGACAATACATCCATGGGTTATGTTAGATTTGCTTTTAGACCTCCAAATGTCGCGCTATGACAATTTCATCATATAGACATTCTTGTGATCTTATTCCAAATCCCACCACCCAAACACATGGGCATTCCTCATGATATTCCTGTAGTTCGATGACCTGCTCAAACCTCTCCATAACAAGACTCATCCAATGGTTCAGACCTAGTAACTAGTCAAGCTAGAGGAAAGGGAACGCTCAGAAAAAGAAGATCTTTCAGAGTGTTCGGACTAGGAATATATGAAGGAATGTAATGATCACTTAACTTGATGTTATCATGTTAAATGGAATATTATAGTTACTTAAGTACGATGTGGATAGTTAGATCTATTTTAAGTTGTAACCCCTAGCGAATTAAGTTTTAAAAATTTACCAAAATTCAAATAATTGAAAAGATTTTCTAGAAAATAAAATAGATAAAAAGGTTGTTACACTTAACATCATCAAGATTGGTGTAGTTTTGTACCCTTAATGTGTGGGTAGCCATTTCCTCAAGGATGATGATTACAACATGGATGTTTGTACCTTGCAAGGGGTACATAAGCTGTCAATCACTTCTTAATGGTCTCTAATTATTATGGTGAATTATTAGAGGTTGAGTATATATTCATACATTTAGTTAAAGGTTGAGATTGAATCTTATAACTTAGGTTAAACCCTATGTTTTTCCCCTATTGTGTGATGATGGTTTGTTAAATTTATTGAGATTGATGAATGAGGCTTGCAAATACCTTACTCCTTTATCTTTGTTTCTTTTTATGTATATGTTCGTGATTCAAGTAGATGGATGTGTTCCATAGGATAAGGAATACTCACATAGCTTATAGCCTTCTAGGATGTTGGGACTATGATGCTTTCATAGGTTTCTCTACACATTAAGGACTCATTGCCTCTACTTCCTATCACTTATTTCAAGTGTTTAACTACCTATAGAAGATCTAACCTTACCCTTGACTTTGTTTATGACAACTCCTATTGGTATTGTGAGAACAACACCACCTTTATCCTTGCTAGTTGACGAATATATACTAGATGTTATCCCTAGTAATAGTATAGTCATCAATAGGATTATGACATGATGATCCTTGCTCTTCCTTTATAATACTTTTTACAACCACCTCAAATCCTTACTCAACGTGACTTTGAGGACTCCTCTTATGGACACTTATGTTATATAGGTGAGGACTATGATTATTAGTATTCTAGATTTGAGGTTAGTAGTATAGAGAGCTACGTTGATGATAAGTAGCTTTCTATTAACAATGATAACGAGGAAACAATTGGTTCTACTGATAGTGATGACATTGACTCAAAGGATTCCAAGTGATGATCACCGCTAGTGTTGTTGAATTGTTTTAGGTCTTGTATTTTTTTGG
Source organism: Pachyrhizus erosus (assembly GCA_026544285.1). NCBI lineage: Eukaryota > Viridiplantae > Streptophyta > Magnoliopsida > Fabales > Fabaceae > Pachyrhizus > Pachyrhizus erosus. Next base: position 11,163 of record JAMLFT010002729.1, on the reverse strand, counting down.
GAGGTCTAGTAGGTTTATGTACTACTTTGACTTAGGTCATTCTTTTGTTGTGTATAGATTGGTAAGTAGTTAAGTTGACCTTATTTCTTTTGTATGTACTTGGATGATTGCATCTTTGACATATTTTCTTGTATGCACTATGAATGATTGTAATCCATGATAAGTGTGTGTGTGTATTACATATGACTTTTATTTTATTATCATGGTTCTTCATATAAGTTTTTTCGACACCTTAAATTATTATGTTTATGCGAATAAATTTTAAGAAAATGCTCACATTTTTCATTAACTAAATAAATAAGTAATTAAACAAAATGAGATTGACATAAAAATATGGGATATAAAGCACATCTTCAAGTATAAAACAATGAGTCAAAGAGACAATGCCTATAAGAGAAATTGAAAAATTGGAATTATTTGGTAGTACAACAAATTTGTTTGACACACAATAATAGAAATCAAAAGCATAATCAACATTTTGAATGGCATAGGCAAGTTGTGTATCACACACACTACCATTGTTGGCAATCTCTCTTTATTTATCCTCCTAAAGGACCAATAGGAAAACTTTGTTAATTGGGGACATGGGTTCCATCAAAAGGTTCTAACCCATAATTTGGTGAAAAAAATCATTAAGTCCCATAAGGAAGGCGAGGATGTAGCCATTTTGAAGATGCTTAATTAGATTTTGTGCACCATCACATTGGCAATTATGTCGTGGTTGAAATTCACCAAGCTCTTCCCAAATTGTCTTGAGCTTTATGAAGTATTGATTCACAGAGAATGTGCCCTTTATGCAACTAATCAAATCTTTATAAAGTTGAAGAATGCGAGCTTCATTTTGCTATTGAAATCTATCTTGGAGATCTTACTAAATGGTTGTAGCAGTAGATGAAAAATCACCTTGACTATAATCTCCTTGGAAAAAAAAACTAATGCCAAGATTGTCAAATGGTTGTTACTAGTCAAAACTTAAGAATTTGCATCAGGCTATATATAGCCAACATTGAACATCAAAACTTAATAATAAACTCAAACTGTTATATCTTAATTGGCAACCCACTAAGTTAACTATTAAATAGTAGTTGCATCTTAATTAACAACCCATTACTCTACTTCTTAGCATAATAGGATCCATAATTGGTTGAATCCCCATTTCTCAACATCAAAAGAAAAAATAAAATAAAATAAAGGCTCAAGTAACATTTTGATCCCTATAAAATAAGATATTTTATATTTTAGCACATTAAAGTTTTTATTTTTATTTTAGTCCAAAGATTTAATTTGTTTTGTCTTAGTTCTTACTATTAAGTTACAATGTTAACTTATAATGTAACAACAATGTTGATAATGTATTGACTTATCACGTTATCAAGGAACTTAATAAGATAGTAATGTGTAATTTCTTTTTGCTAAACTATGTTTTTTGTAACACCCTCAATTTTTTTTTTAAAAAAAAGTAGAAAATTCAATCAATTGGAAATAATTAATATTTTTGCTTGATAATTAGCTATGAAATAATAATTTTTACATAAATTGAAATAAATAAAATGTTGTCAAAGAAAATAATATTTCAAGTGATTTAGTGAATAAATAAGCCTCATAAAATTTTAGGAAAAAAAAGAGAGAAATAAAGAAATTAAAATTTGCTAATTAATTAAGAATAAATATTGATGTTAACTTTAATCAGCTCATTAATGACAAAATGGTAAATAACTCATAGTTAGAAAAATAAAGTTAGCTAATATCGACTAAGCTTAAACTAATCCTAGTGATTAGGTGTCTAGAGTGTCTAAATAAGTTAAAAGCAAGTTAATTAAACTAAGTAAGAGCCTAACCTTAATTAGGGGTCAATTAGGAGGATTAAACTTTGGATTAAGGAATCCTAGACCTAGAATGGGACCCTATTTAAGGGCCCATTTTGCTGCAGTTGTTGGGCCCCTTCTCATTTGTGTTGCCAACTTCTCCCTTTCCTCTTGCAACAAATTTTTTTGTTGCATTATTGTAACCCCTCACTTCTCACGCAAAACCCAACCCCTTCTCCCTCTCCTCTTATATATTTCAAACCATAGAAGCCTCCCATTCATTTGCACCAACTACTGGAACAAAAGGAGTAGTAGAGGCAACTATTGGACACTACTCATTGGAGCGCCACTTTCTTGCCTATTTGTTGTAGAAAATTTGTGAAACTTTACCTAGGTAAAGAGGAGTATTTCTCACCCTCTTTACTCATTTTTCTTTCTGTTTTATGAAGGAAAAAATGCCCTAATACTAACTTCTTTGAATGCTAATTTTTTGGTTACTTAAAAAATGTTTTCAAATCAATTTTATGTTGCTTGTTTGATGCATCATTTTCTACTCCAATGCAGTTTTTGTTTTGAGCCTTACTTGCTTATATTTTCATGGAAGGATTTATGTTAATTTGTGGTGGTTTTGTGGGTGGTTATTAGTTGTGTGAGTGACTTATAATGTGTTTTCTTTGAGTGAAATAATGGTTAGAAGCGCTTTATTTTTATTGGCGAAAAATAGAGGCATATATGATGTTGGGATCACATTTTTTCTTAATGTGGGTGTTGGACGAATTTTTGGACACAACTATGAGATTGTGGATTATGTTTTTGAAGCCTTAAAACAATTAAAATGAGTGAAATGTAAGGGAAAAAACTAGAACCATTTTTGGAACCCAACTTTTATTTTTAGCTTGTTGAAAAAAAAAATTGAATGTAACAGTAACTTCCTAAATTTAACTGGAATTGGATAGTGCTTTAAATGGACCAAATGCAATTGAAATGAGGCTCACTATATGTGATCAATAGTTGGGTAAAGTTTCATAAAGTTTGGAGTAAGAAATATGAAGTTATAAGCATGTTTTTGGAGGGACTTTGCACAAAAATGAGATTCTATTTTCCAACAGCACATGTAATGTTGTGATTGAGTTTTTAAAGCAAAAATTAATTTTCAAACATCAAGGGATTATAAGAATTAAGGGAATACAAGTAAGAAGAAAAGAAAATAGGTTTAAATATTTCAAAAGTATGAAAAACTTTTTGTTTTTGAATTTAACTAAGCTAGAAGATTAATTTAAAAATTGTATCAAATGGGAATGAATTTGGGCAAAAAAATTGGTTATTTTTTTAAGAAATAAATTATTTGAACATAGAACAAAATTTCATCCAATTTTTAAAACGAAAAAGAATAAATGTTTTCAAGAAATATGAAACGTTTTGTGAAACTGGATTTTGAGAATTTTTACTGTATCAATCCAAAACAATTTTGGGCAAGAAAATTGGTTATTTTGTTAGGAAATTAAATTAATTGAATGTAAAAGAAAGTTTCATCCAATTTGGATTTAAAAAGAGAAAGAATAGAGGTTTTCAAGAAATATCAAACACTTTATGAAGCTGGATTTTGATAATTTTAACTGTATTAATCTAGAATGAATTTGAGCAAGAAAATTGGTTATTTTGTTAGAATATTAAATTATTTGAACATGAGAAAAGGTTTCTTCAAATTCAAATTTAAAATGAGTAAAAACAGACTTTTTAAGAAAACTACATGACATATGTAAAACATGTAATTCTATTTTTTGAAAATTCAAAAATACCTAGAAATACCATTGTGAAAATTAAAATGATAGTTGATTTGAGTCCCCTTAAGTATAAGGGACTTCTCTATAAAATTTTAGTGTGTTTCAATTTTGATAGAATTAATTCCAAATATTTTTCTGACATAATCACATGTTTTGACAAAAATCCACATAAAATTTTGAAAGAAAGCTTATTATTAGGAGTATTTAATTAAGAAATAAATAGTAAATAATAATGATTAAATTTGACTACTTAGGACAATTGGGAGTATCATAACCATTAATCTTAAATGGTGAAAATTTGACAATGTAATTAAAATGCAACAAATAACTGAACTTGATGAATCTATGATCTTAGAGCTTAAAAGAGTTAGACCTTGCGATAACGGAGGAGTCGTGAGAAGAGAACATTAAATTAATAACTTCAAGAAATTCTTGAAGAATTCTCGCACATAATTGAATTAGATAATATGTAGGAGACATAAAAGTTTTATTAAGATGAATGAATTTTAAAAGTCACCAAGTGATTGGTTTACTTGAATGGATTGTTAAGGAGGGTAGACCGTTGTTACCAACGAGACCACTCCAGATAAAATGGTAGTTATGTATCTCGATAATCGAGATAATGATTGGTCGTCTTTGAAAACAGAGGCAAATATTGTGTTGAAACTTGTGAATGGCATGGATGTGATGGACTCGACAAATAAACGAACAGATATAAATGTAATATTTGGTAAGCGACGAGTCTCATGAATGATTATGTGTTGTGAGGTTGATGGGCCTGTAATCATAGGACCTGAGAATTGATATTGAATTAGTGGTGATTGTTGAATGTCAGAGAGCTTGATATTGTGATTATGTGATGAAAACACGAGGATCTTGTGCTATGATAGCCAATAAAGGAAAAATTTTGCCCCTATCAAAGTCATCGTGTTAGTACCAATGTTTAATTGAGACTCAATCGTGATGGAGATAGAGGTAGTTGTCGAACATTGTGCTAAAATCATGTATGAGAAAATTAAGATTGGAAATTGCATGAGCTGACTATAATATGGTACCTGAAGAATGTTCGTAGACTCGTGGAGTCCTACCAAGTTATGACAACTCTAAGGGCAGAGGGAATCACATAACTGGCTTAGTGCCTCTGACGAGTACAAAGCATCACCATGGTTGGTCAAGAATATCCTAATTTGAGTACCATACAAGATATGTCCTCCCAATCATCAACCGAAAGTAGTTAATTATGATAAGTATGCACCATGTAAGTCTTTTGTGACTTCGAGGTAACTAGCAACTAATTATGGGTCCAAAATATGAATAGTAATGAAGTAAATAGGACGTTGTGGTGAGAAATAAGAATAAGTGTACACGTATTGTACATGTGTTTGTATGGCTGAGAGTAGGCGAATGACTCTTTCCTTACATCTCTTTTTTTTTAGATCCCAATGGAAAAATTTTACTATTTGATCTTCTACTTAACGATCCAGCCCATCGAGAGGCTATAGGTTCACGATCCATTATTTGAGGAGGACACCTTTACAAGATCAGTGTGTTTCACGTTTTTTCCACTAAAGGACACTCCAAATGGGAGGTTGGTCCATGTTGACCTCCTTGTTATCTTGACACAAGCCCCAACTCCAAGCTACACACGTGTGTCTACTTCCTCTCCAGCTTTTTATGAGTTTACTCTTCTTAATCCAACGATGATGGCAACAAATGTAGATGGGCTTACTATCGAAGCCCCCTCTCCCATTAGTGTTCTTCCAAACTTGACTTTTCCTTTCTTCGATCCGCGTACCATGTGCGGGTTCCGTCCGCCAAGGCATTTCGTTTACTGAATTCTAGCTCGATCATAATCTTTTTCTTCTACCAAGGGGTCGAGCCCCAGTGAGGTTGTTGATCCGAAACTAATGAAGGAGACTTCGCAGGAGGAGGATTCATCTTAGGGATCCATGTAGATGGATTCAATGATGTACAATTCATAGGTATACATGTTAGGATTTACCTTTACTGCTCTAACTAAGATATTATTGATAAGTATACTAGATCATTATTTTGTATATAAACATTTGTAAATTCCCTTTTTAAAAAACTATATTCTTTTTACACATTCTTAGTTTGTATATTGGCACTCTTTTTAATATTACTATTTTGGTGACAATAATATTGATGAATGTACTTATGTTTTTAGTATGATCACATCTGATTAGCAACTATATATATGTATTTTTACTATTTATTTTTACTGTATCATATTTAATTATTTTCTTTTCTTGTTTGAGTTAAAATGTTAAGTACACGCTTGTAAAAATAAGATTTTTATGTAACTCTTATTTAATCAAAAAAATATTCTTATATACTTATGCAGGTTTTTCTAGATATTAAGACTCTTCTTTAAAATCATTTTTCTATATCGACAATAGGAACAATTAAATATTTTCGAATACTTATGATGTTTTCTTTTAATTAATAAAATTTATATTTTAAATTAATTACTAAAAATGAAGTTTGAATTTGAGAAACCACATTTTTAGACCCATTCAACAATTAGTATGATGTCCTCAATTTTTTTAACATATAAAAATTTGAAAACATAATTTAATAAAAAAAAGTTATATATAACTTTACAGTTAGATTTTTTACGACATGAAAAATAAATAGATTATTAATGTTGTTATTATATCATAATTTAATATTATTATTTGACAGTAAAAATTTTAAAAATATATTTAAAATAAAAAAAATAAAAATTTCCTTATTTTATAAAGAATAAAATATTATTTAAAAAAAAGGGTAGGGATTGAAGAGAAGCCTTTGGCACAGGGAAACTTTCCAGCATGAAGACTTGCATGTGGGGAAATAATTTATAGTGATATTTTGAGATTTTTTTAAGTATATGGAGGTAAAAATATCTGGAAGAAATTAATAGTACACTGAATATAAATATGTGGTGGACCATAAGCCAGGCTGAAAGCACATGGAGTCCACCAGTTTGTTTTAATAAATAGTAGTTTGGTTTTTCCTTTACCTTGTCTCTAGTATCTAAAAATCCCCACAAGCGAGCCTGACCTGTTCAACAAAGTTTGATTCCAATTCCATGGCCAAAACAAGTCACATAGCAGTAGTTTCAATCCCTGTCTTCAGCCACCAAGCCTCCATCATTGGATTCTGCAAGAGAATCCTTCATCTCCATCACCACCTCAACGTGACCTGCATCTTCCCCACCATAGGTACCCCTAACCCTGCCCTACTTTCCATGCTCAAGTCTCTTCCTTCAAACATGAACTACACTTTCCTCACTCCAGTGCACAAACAAGACCTACCCCAAGACCCTTCCCCGATAGTAAAAGTTCAATATGCAATGTCTCAATCCATGCCATTTTTGTGCAATGCCTTAAGGTCACTCAAATCAACCGGGCTCCTTGTTGCATTAATTGCTGATTATTTCGCAAACGAAGCGTTAGAGATAGGGAAAGAGCTCAACCTCTTATCTTACGTATACTTCCCTACCTCTACCATGGTGACGTCATTGTTGTCTCATTTGTCAAAATTACCTCAAGAAGGCCATGACATTGAGACTATTGAACTTCCAGGTTGCATTCCCATTCGAGGCCACGACATCCCCAGCCATTTTCAAGATCGTGCTATCCATGAGTTGATTCTTCAATGTTGCAAGAGGCTACCTCTCGCAGATGGTTGCTTTGTAAATAGTTTCTATGAAATGGAGAAGGGTACACTGAAAGCCTTGGAGGAACATTATTGCAGAGGGAGAAACAATAATACCCCTTTTGTGTATCTTGTTGGACCTATCGTACAAACCGAGCAAAGTAGTGAATCAAAAGGGTCAGAGTGTAAGTGGTTGGAGAAGCAAAAGGCTAACTCGGTTTTGTATGTGTCGTTTGGAAGTGGAGCCACCGTATCTAAAGAACAGCTCAATGAGTTGGCTTTTGGGTTGGAGATGAGTGGTGAGAAATTCTTGTGGGTTTTGAGAGCGCCTAATGATTCAGTAGATGGTGCTTATGTTGTTGCTTCTGATGATGACCCTTTACAGTTTCTACCAGATGGGTTCTTAGAGAGGACCAAAGAACAGGGTTTGGTTGTTACTTCTTGGGCACCACAGACCCAAATTCTTAGTCACGTTTCAACCGGTGGGTTTTTAACTCATTGTGGGTGGAATTCTGCACTTGAGAGCATTGTGTTGGGAGTGCCTATGATAGCTTGGGCACTGTTTGGAGATCAGGGAGCGAATGCGGTTTTGTTAAGTGAGGGCCTAAAAGTGGCGTTAAGGCCCAAAATTAATGAGAGTGGCATAGTGGAGAGGCAGGAAATTGCTAAAGTGGTAAAAGATTTAATGGTGGGTGAAGAAGGGAATGAGATTCGTGTAAGAATTGAAAAGCTTAAAGATGCAGCTTCTGATGCGTTGAAAGAAGATGGGTCATCCACAAGGGCTATTTACCAATTTGGCACTCAGATGGAGAGTTTTCTGGGACTGTCTTAGTGTAATCGTTTGATTTACTCAGAAAAAGGTTAGGTAGCACGTGAAGAAAAACATTATTCGTATTGTATGGACTCTTCAATTTAGTATTGTTGTGGAAGAATTTGCACGTTATATGCCTGACTTTAAGGTAAATAATAATTAATGAATAATAGTGGTATAACGTGTTTGATCAGGCATCCAAGAGTTGTTTTCGTGACGTGATTTGTTCCTTAGCAAACGGTGTTTTCAAACATGTCTTGTTGATAATAATTTTGTCTGATTGAGTATAATTATCTTTAATAGACGTACCCGTTATTTAGAAAGAAGAAAAATCTATTGTTGTGGATTTGTTTGGATTTGATTTTGATCCGTATTCTGGGTTTGTTCTATATTTTCTATTTTTAAAATATGGTGCTTGTCTCATTGACAAAATTGGTCCGATTTTTCGTCAGTTTCTTATACCCTTCTCTAGGTGACTTCATTAAATGATTGATTCTCAAAAGGAATCTGAACTCTTTTGTGAGATAATTCATTGAGGCATCAGTAATGAGTTGGTTGCTCATATCTTTTAGTTCTTGGTATTTCTTTTCATTTATTTTCTAGCACAAAACTTAAGCCGAAGTGTTTTTTTTTATGCTTAAAGTACTTAGTGATAAGAACATTGGAATCATTAAGAAAAAGTTTATTTGTTTTCTCTAACTCAATCTCAAATATATCAGAATATCATTAATATCTTTCTCGCTGTATCTTTTATTTTTTATTTACATTATTTCATATAGTAGTTATTATATTTACATATGTATGTATAGAAACAAATAGATGAATTTTCGGAATATATCTTATTTTTAACAAGTAACTAAGTTCTACGTCAATATTTTTATTATATTATATGATTGTAATAAAGTAACAAAAATGGATTAAATATAAAAATTAGAAACAACCAAGGATCAAAGCATTTGCTTGAAAGGATCAAAGCCCATAGCAATTATATAAGTATGGCTTTAATTAAATTTGCACTTAAATTAGTGATATCGCAATCTTAAAAGATATAACAGAATCAGAATCATTTCAATGTTGCTGGAAATTTATTCAAACAACTAATACACGAAGAATGTTCATAAGTGTCCATAAAAACATTAGTCAAAGAATGTTATTAACCCATCGCACATAATGTCTAATGAAACCAACAATAATTTTTAATAGAAAATATTGTTCATTAACTACTTAACTAATATCGAAGGAATTGTAACATGAGATAAGTGAAAAAGGAAAGTAGTAAGGGAAACAAAGCAGAACCACAGAAATTGAAAATTCATGACTTCATGATATATGCTAAAACCCTCTTAAACTCGTAGCCACCTCTGACAGAGTCTTTGTAGATGATCCATCTTTTTCTATGGCATTAGCAGCAGCAATCTTCAATTGTTCCATTCTTCTTCGAATTTCCACCCCTTCTTTGTCCTCCATCAAGTTTCTTACAACTTTAGCAATTTCTTCTCTTTCAACCAATCCACTTTCATTAAATTTTGGCCTCAGTGCCACTTTTAGATCATCAGCTAGCATTGCTGCATTCAAACTCTGCTCAGCAAAGAGGGGCCATGTTATCACTGGCACACCTTGCACGACACTTTCAAGGATTGAGTTCCAACCACAGTGAGATAGGAACCCCCCAGTTGCGTCATGACCAAGCACTTGAATCTGAGGTGCCCAAGAAGGAACAGCCAACCCTTGCTTCTTGGTTCTCTCCAAGAACCCATGTGGCAAAAACTCTAGAGGGTTCTTATTTTCAGCCCCAAAGTAACCAGCACTAGCCACTCTGCTAGGGGCCCTCACAACCCAAAGAAACTTTCGGCCACTCAGTTCCAACCCAAAGGCTAGTTCATTGAGTTGGTCTAGAGAAAGTGTGCCACCACTTCCAAAAGACACATACAAAACAGAATTAGGCTCTTGCTTATCCAACCATGTTAAACATTCCACCCCATTTTCATGATCAATTGACCCCATCTGAATAATGGGTCCAACAGGGTAAACCTTTGGCTTCCCTTTGACCTGTTCTTGCAGAGCTCTTATAGCCCTTGATTCCCATTCATGGAAGGTGTTCATAAAGATACCATCAGGAACATAAAATCTTTTGGACCTTTCAACAAACCCCTTGTAACCTAGGCCAGATAGATTTTGAAAGGGGAGAGGGAGATCTTTGTTTAGAATAGGTACACAACCAGGAATTTCTATGGGTTTTTGTAAGTCCCTAGACTCAGAAGAAAGTATCTCATGTAGCTTTGTTGAGTAGAAATACAAAGAAAGCAACATAGCAGATTGTGGGAGGTATATGTAAGACAAGATGTTGAGTTCCTTGGCAAAGTCCAATGCTCCATTTGCAAAAACATCCACAACCAAAGCTACAACCTTTGCTCTTGTGCATAGGGACTTCAATTCTTGCTTTATGTAAGGTAGAGAGAGATTCACCGAGTGTTCAATTTGGATTGCAAGGACAGTGGGATCTGTCACATGGTCAATGGTGACCGAGGGAAGGAAAATGGAAGTTATGGTTGGAGGAAGGATTTGAAGGTAAGCTTTGGAGGAAGTGGGGGGTGACCCAACTGAGGGAATGAAGCATGTAATGTGAAATTCTGGGTGAAGATGAAGAAGGCGTTTGGAGAACTCAATAATTGGGACAAGATGGGTGAAGCCAGGACTGGGAACCACTGCTATGTGAGGTTTCTCCATTGAATTGAGAACCAAGGTGTGATGTGATGATGACCTTAATGATAATTAATGCAATTTACTCCTCACACTTTTCCAAAAAAGTTCATAATATGAGGCTGTGGGTGGATGGGTTAGTGGTTGTTGGAGGGATGGAATATACACCATATATACAGTCAAACCTCATATGTTAATATTCTGTTTCAAACTCTTTGCTGTTTTCGGTTCGGTCGAAACCTCCAAGACATTTTATTAATTAGACATTTGTCAAATTCTATTTCCATATCATTTTATTTTATATAATGTTTAAAGATTTACCATATGAATTAAATATTCTAATTAATATAATGAATTTTAAAAATTATATAATATAATTTATTAAAATATTTTTTAATTA